>JAEANM010005885.1:0-19121 GCA_017656035.1 Myanophis thanlyinensis
GGGGCTTTTCTACACCCCTTCCCCCTCCCAAGAAAAAAGGCAAAAGTCAATAGGCGGGGAGTGTGTGTGTTTGTGTGGGGAGGTCTTCTTACACAGAGCCCCTTTGGGAAAAAAAAAGACTCGCGGGCAGGGCAGAGTCAAAGGCACCCCTCCGCTCATCCACGTGCACCTGCCCGGCTGCTTATTCACCGGGCTTCTTTCAAACTCCTGGCGCCACGGGGGCTATTCACTCACCCCTTCTTCCCACCGGCCCCCCGACGCCCCCTGCCCCACGCTCCCTCCACTGCCTCGATTGGCAGAGGAGGCTGAGTGCTGCCGCCGCTGCTGCCCAGACCCCTCCCCCGCCTGGACTCTCTGCAGCCGCCGGGCCGCGCCAGATGCCGATGCCAGTGGGCGGGGGGCGGCCAGGAACCGCCAGGCTGCGCCGCCCGCATCACCCCACTGCCTGCCCGCCAGCTTCTGCTGCAGCCGCCGCCGCCCGGAGAAAAGCCGCCACCGCCTTTTGTACCAACCGGGGGGCGGGCGGCGGTGGCGGCTTTTGTTTGGGCGAGCTGTGGCTGTGGCAGAAGCTGGCGGGCGGGCGGGCGGGCAGTGGGGCGATGCGGGCGGCGCAGCCTGGCGGTTCCTGGCCGCCCCCCGCCCGCTGGCATCGGCGTCTGGCGCGGCCCGGTGGCCGCGGAAGAAGAGTCCGGGCGGGGGAGGGGTCCAGGCGGCGGCTGCAGCAGAAGCTGGCGGGTGGGCAGGCAGTGGGCTGATGCGGGCGGTGCAGCCTGGCGTCTATCAGAGCCACAGCAAAGCTTCAAAAGAGCCGCATGCGGTTCTGGAGCTGCGGGTTGCCGACCCCCGGCCCAGGACTATAACCCTATGCAAAATAATTTAGGGTTAAACTCCATTGAATGCATCTTGCTTATTTCTGGCTGCTTAAGCTGAGTTTGAAAGTTATACTGAGCCAAAGAACTTCAGCTTTTAATTAGAAATGCAAATATTAATTAGAAAACTTTTGATTACAAAAATCAATCAACTCCATCAAAGAAAATACAGGTAGATTTATGACTGGTTGCTTATGATTGGTTGCTTAGTGACCATTGGAAGTTATGACCAACCTGAAAAATAGGACTTAAAATGCAGATTTGATATTTTGATTGTCCTGTGACCGAACTTCAGGCGGCCAACAACATGGCCATATTTACAGAAATTTGCAGCATCCCATAGTCCCAAAGTTACTTTATGCTTACTTCTGCTTTTCAGCAAAACTACAACGGCTATTCACAAAATAGATTACGTTTTCGTCTGTAGCAAGAAGGGGCGGAGCTAGCACGGCCATCTTTGGTCTGTGCATCTGCCGCTCAGTCTCCATCTAGTCGTGCTAGTGGGAGGTTCGTATTGTTGCCCGTTATTTCACAGCAAACGTTTGAAATGTGTGCTGCAATTGAAAATCCCGCGAGTTGTGCGGTGCGATCAGTGATAAGGTTTTTGTTGGCAAAGTTCTTGGGCTTGGAACACAGCGCTTTGACGATGATGCGGAACTGTGGGCGGGCGTGACTGACTGGCTCAAGTCTTAGGTGGCTGAATTTTATGACAATGGAATTACAAAGCTTGCTCCCCGCTATGTTATAAGTGCCTCAATTTGTTTGGTGAATATGTTGAAAAGTAGTATTTAAGGGTCACTTTCAAGTGTATATAGGTAATAAATTTTTTTTCTACACTTTGTTTTTTTTCTATCGCAAAACGTAATCTATTTTGTGGATAACCCTCGTACATCCATAACAAAGAACCATGCCGCAATTATTGTGGTGCTTGCTTAACAACTGCGGCATTGCTTAATTACTGCCATAAAAAAGATCATAGAATCAGGTTGGTCATATGACTGACTTGTTTTATAACTGTAATGACATATAACTGTACATGCTTGCTTGACCTTTTTTGTTCCTTTCATTCAGAAACTCAAGCAGCCACTCCTTTTCGTGTTTTCCTTACAACAACTCCCTCAGGAGGGAGCTTTGCCTGTGAGAGTTTGGCTGACCCAGAGTCCAATGAGTTTTGGCAGTTCAGATTTAACCAGGACCTGAGTCTTGTTACTCATAGTTTGCAGTTTAACACTACACCATACTTGCTTTCCCTGCTTCTATGGTTTATCCTAATAGCCCTACAGAATACACAGTCTTCTATTTTTCTCTTCATCGCTTTTTTTTAGATTAGATTCTTAGTCACACAGCTTTGGCCCAAAGAAATGGATGATCATCCCCACTGGGTCCTACAGCCAAATTTGTTAAGTTGATTTATTTTTTATTCCAGAAAACAATTGATATAGATAGTTCTCTTCTAAAGAAAGAGAAACTGCTTCTCATCACTCCCTAAATGTCCTGATGGAATCATGACATAAATTGAGATCTCCCGATCCTATTTCAGTATTCTAGAGCAGTTTATTCTAGCTAAGCCATCCAGCTAAGTTTCAGGATACATCCCATCATCCTTATCACATTTCTAAGCAAATCCTCCATATAGACACATACGTACATATTGTACAGAGGCAGCCAAGAAGAGCATTTGAAGAAGCTGCACAAGTCCTGCAAACAATTCAAGTTGCTTAAAGATCAAAAAGAAGTGATTCATATACTGTACACTCCGTGTACTTTACAGGATCCTTTTTAACAGCCTGGGCAGCCCTGTTAATAAGGACAATAGCAATCTTACACCAATGGAGGGCACCAAAAGCAAATATCTGCTCAAGCCAATACAAACTTTTTGTTCTGTTTGTTGCATTATGACGATAGAAAACAATAATGGCAAACAAACCCAATTCGGTGCTAAACAGATTATTATGTGAAGCAGTTCGTTTCCTGAGATAACTGGCCAGTGCTTGATTATTATTTTGCATAAAGCTTAGTTTCTTTTGCCCTGGAGTATAATATAAATCTTTTTGTGTCATTTTGGGAGTGTGTTGTAACTGATATTGGATATTAAAACATAGCCACATCTAAGATCCTGATTTTGTGTTTAAATTTGAAATTTATATGTTGTAGCATTTACATAACAGTGAACATTTTAATTAAACTGCCAGCACTTTGTCACAAATTTTATCATAAATAAAACAATACAGCTGCACCTGCAGAGTGCTGGGTGGGGTGAGGATAATCATGTTATTTGTATGCCATGAGTGCGGTGTGATCCATTAGCAAACTGAAATGCCACTCTGGTATGATTTAAAGCACTTTATTGGATGGATGGAAAGTTGCCCAACACTACAGTTACTTTAATGTTCATGAATTAAATATAATTTAAATTCTTGTCTCCATAAATACATTGCTCTAGTTTTCATGGGAAAATTAGGTTATTTAAAACTAGTCTGCTTGATTCTGCCTTTTTTCCTCCATCATCATTCAGGTGTCACCTGAGATTGGAAGATGCAAATGTTGAAATGAGTAAAATTATCTTACGTTATCCAAAAATTAGAACACCCTCTCCCCTCCCCAATTGTAATTCTTTCGCTTCTGAGTGGATACTAAGCTGCTGAAGTACCAAATAAGTAGAACAAAAAAATGGAGCTGATATTTCATTTTAAGGTTACCATTGAAAGAGCATTTTAAAAAATATGACTAAGTAATAATAGCTTTCTTTGAGAAGAATGACTGCCAAGGAGAAAATAGTTGGTTTATAGAAGAAAAGCCAGTTTGGAAAGCTCAAGAAAGAGTTAGCCTTCCTGCTTCCTTCCTTTTGACTTGAATAGAATGCAACCCCATCCCCAAGTAAGCCTGATTTCTTGAATTCAAGTGTAACATCTAGCTAGGATCAAAATAATTCAGGAGTTAATAGCAAACAATTAAACCATGCTTTTAGATTTTCAGTATGTAAACTGAGGAGAGATGTAATAGTTGCTCAATGTAGCCTCTTCTAAAAGGAAAAAACCCCCCCTATAAATTAGCAGTTAGAATTTAAAGTTCACTTGAAAAGCTAAATTATTTAATAATGCAAATCTATTGACTTTGTACTGAAAACATGTAATTGCCAGGATAGTGAACAACATACAAGCGAGACAGCTAACAATCCACAAAGCAAATCACTGGTCAACATTATAATAAGGTGGCTATTTATTTTATTTTATATTGCTATGGACAACTCTGCCCTACAAACAGCTTAGTTAGTATTTCTTAATCATGGCATGTTTAAAATGTGTGGATTTCCACTCCCAGATTTCTCCAACAAGAATTAAAGAATTTTTACAAATTAAAATAGTGGGTGGCTACTATCTAGTACTTCATCTGGATTGTAATAATCTTCTGTCCAGAAAAAAAGAAAGGCAAAAAAAAAAAAAAGTTCTGTCGATAGGAGTAACTTCATCAGTTTCATCTTCTGGTAAATGGACGATATGTGACTAGGAATCCCCAACATGACAGCCATGTTTATGAAACCACTAACAACATGGTTTCCAAATGCCAAACATATTGAAGACCAAAAATAGATTGGAGATTTCAACATTTTTGTCATTACATTACATTCTATGTACTCAGGGCATGGTAGGGCCACCGATGCCAACATAATTTTTTAGAGTGCTAATCTGCTTGACCAAGAAGGACTGAATAATAGATTGCCAATATTTATAATTAACCTGTAGGCATCGTATTGCATCTGTCTCAAGGAGGCTGATGTAAAAAAAAACCCATATTATTACTTGCCTTCCCTGAACTGGATATGAGATACCATCTCTGTGTTCCTAGTGACTGACTATAAATAAATATATCTATGTCTGTTTTTATATCTTTATTGCTTTATAGCTTAAGATGATCCTATCCTTTTTTGTACTTTTTCCATAACATCATTTTGACAATTCTACAATGTCACCTTTTATTCTGAGGAAAGGAGAAAAGGAACTAAGTTGAAGATAGAATGGTTTAAGTTAAAAGAGAACTCAAAAGGGAATTGCAGTAAACATTAGGGACAAAAGGATGCCACTATTGACAAGAGAGAAGGGAATAGTTAAAGTATCTCAGGACATGCCAATATTTAAAAAAAATTCTTTTTAATTTCATACTGCCTATAATAGAATAGGCAAATGTTTGCTTGAAAAACGTATTGTTACCTTATTCAAAAATTTTGAGACTTGTATGTCAGTTCTCTTTTAAGTTTTTACATCCTTTTTCTTGGAGTTGAGGATGTGACACGAAAGGGAGCAATTAAAAGCAATCTTCAGTGAAAAAAATAGATAAGACAACAATACAGGTTGTCCTTTGACTTACAGTTGTCAGGTGAGTTGCATCCCAGTTTATGATGCTTTTTGCCAAAGTTGTTAAGTGAATCATGCAGTTATTAAGCGAATCTGGCTTCCCCAATGACTTTACTTCTCAGAAGTCAGCTGGGAAAGTTACAAATGGTAATTATATGCCTCCCCCCCAGGACACTGCGACTCTTATAAATGCAAGCCAGTTGCCAAGCGCTCAAATTTTAATCACATGACCATGGGGCTGCTACAATAGCCATAAGTTTGAAAACTGGTCATATGTCACTTTTTTTCAGAGCCATTGTAACTTTGAATGGTCCCTAAATGAATGGTTGTAACTCAAGGATTAGCTGTATGTCACAAACCAATACTGTAGAGTAGAGGTTTATTTAAACAATGTTCATTTTAAGAAATTGTAAAGGCAATCTTGGCTTAGGAATCAAAAATGGTAGGGGTGACAGAGTCATAGATTTCTGCAAGGAACATGGGCAATGTGTGATGTATACTTTTTTCAAATTACCAGAAAGATGCCTCTACACTTGGAGATCGGAGCTACACAAAATAATATGGTAAGGAACCAAATTGCCTATTTTACAATAAACAAAAGATTTAGAAATTCAGTGAAATCAATAAAGACATACCAGGTGCATATGTACCATCCTATTTACTACTTGCTGAAGTCTAGCTAAAGTTTAGCTAAAACTAAAAAGGATGAAAAATCTGAATCCTCCTAAACCAAGAATTGACAGTGACTTCATTATTAAACATGGAGATAAGATAAAAGAAGAACTAAAAATTCATTTAAGAGAAACCAGCAACTTGAATAATGAAGATGTAGAAATGAATTGGAATAAATTTAAAATGCAATAGTAGAGGTAACAAACTCCAAACAGAAAGAGGGGGTACCACAAGAAACAACAGTGGATGACGGATGAAACTCTTCATTTTATGGATGAAAGAAGCTTTTATAAAAATAAAAACAAAGAAAAATACAATGGATTTCAGAAAACAATTTTCAGAAAAAAATCAACTGGCAAAAGAAAAGTGGTTTGCAAAGAGATGCAAAGAAATAGAAGAGACAACATATTCACGATAATTTCAACTTAAACAAAAAAGTGATAGAAGCAGCAGGTCTATACAAAAAGAAAACCAACAACTTAGTTTACAAGGAAGAGAAAATTATCTTAGATGAGGATGAAAAATGAATAAGATGGAAAAAATATATTGAATGACTTTTTGAGGATACTAGGGATGATATTGATATTGATAACTGGACCAAACATCATTATAGAGGAGGTTGAACATGCAATAAAAATAGCAAAAACAAGAAAAGCCACAGATCCTAATGATATTCCAGTAGAAATATTAAAATTGCTGGAAGACAATGGGGTTTTCTTTTTACTGCAGCTCTTCAATCAAATATATGAAACAGGAAAGATATCAAATGATTGACTAGTCAACTTTTGTGACAATCCCCAAAAAAATAAATGCAAAGAAATGTACTGAACACAGAACAATAAACTTAATGAGTCATGCCCTGAAAATATTCCTGAGAATAATTCACACAAGAATATACCAAAAAATTGAGCATCTAAGTAACACACAATTTAGTTTCAGAAACAATCTTGGTAAACAAGTTACCCTATTCAGCATTCAAGTTCTTGCACAGCATTGTAGAAATGTCAGTCATAATCAATCACATGTGCTTCATTGATTTTGAAAAAGCATTTGATAAAATAAGGCAGAGCAAACTATTACAAATCCTGAAACAGTGGGACTGTCAGGGTTCCACACAACATCAGCAACACAATCAGAATTCCAAAGAGGTGAAAATACATAGAATAAGGATTTTATTGACTACATTGTACTGGTACAGTCTGGAGAAATCCTGAATCTAAAATTCACGGGCTTTCTCCACCCAAGTAAAACTGAAAGTTCCACCCCAGTAATTATCACATGTTAATTTCTCACCAACCCCTTCAAAGAAAGTTCCAACGTTCACTTTGGACACTCCCCTCGCAGGTGGCCTTAACTCAGAGAACTTTCATATGAGAAACTATTTGAGAAGAGTGCAAAATAGATAACGGCCTCCGAGTTGCTTCTATCAACCTCCACTCCCCCAACATGTTGGCCTTGCAGAGAGAAAATGTGTCAAAGCTAAAAGGTCCCATATAATATGCAAAAGCAATAGCTAATAGTTTTCAGCAGAAAAGCCCCCAATCCAAAAATCTCCTTTTAAGCTTGACAGGGACTAGATGACAAAGACATACAAATCATAAAGAATCTATATTGGCATCAGGTAGCAAATGTGAGACTAGGCCGAAAATGCTCAGATAATGCAGAAACACGAAGAGGGATGAGACAGGGCTGTATTCTATCTCCGCTGTTTTTTAATATCTACTCTGAATCAATTTTCAACGAAGCACTGGAAACCATCAATGCTGGCCTTAACGTAAACGGTGTTTGGATCAACAGTTTAAGATATACTAATGACACAGTTCTGTTTGCCAGTAAGCATGAAGATCTTCAGTTCCTCATCAACAGAGTCACAGAAATATCTGAAAAATATGGCTTGAAGCTTAACACCTCAAAAACCAAGATCATGGTCATCAGCAAACAAACCCATTAATTTACTACTGATAACTTCAGAAGGAATATCACTAGAAAAAGTTGAAAGGATCACGTACCTCAGTTCTAATTTACATGAAAACTGGAACATGAACATTGAAGTAAAAACAAGGACTGAATGAAAAAGGTCTTCTGCAGTCATGACATAAGCCTAAGATTGAAAATCAGGCTTGTCCAGATGTTACATCTTTTCTATCCTGCTCTGCGGAGTGGAGAGTTGGTCTCTGACAGAAAGTCACTTGAAGAGACCAGAATCATTTGAAATGTGGATTTACAGGTGGCTGTTACATATACTGTAAGTTGAGTTGACAAAATCAGAAATGAGGTGATAAGATGCCTGGGAAACCCAAGGGAAATCATCAAAACCATAAAAAAACTGAAAATTGGAATACTTTGGACATGTGATGCAACACCCAGAAAAATATGGCATACTTTATTTAATCCTCCAAGGAAAGATTGAAGGGGAATGAGGTCCAAGCAGAACATCATGGCTTCAAAATCTAAAAGACTGGTTTGGACAAAACTCAACAGCAATTTTTTGTGCAGCTGTTGATAAAAATAGGATGGCACAAAAAGAAGAAAAAGAAGATTCTGGAGTAAATTTCAGGGGAAAGAGGTATATTTTCTGTGTTGTTTTAGACAACATAAGAGTTCTTGGATAAAATGGTCCATAATAGCAAAACTTACTGCAGGAGATATTGAAAGGTATTTTCCCTATATCAGCCAATAAAGCTTTCTGGCAGTACTCTTAATGCTTTTTGCCATTTTATCTTCCTGTATCTTCTTTGAACATGGAAACAAAAATTAGAATGAAAAGAATTGGCATCTTCTTTTTGCATTCTCCCTTTGGGTGCTGTTACACAATAACTTTAGAGACAGTAGACAACAGGAATAGAAACTCTTCCTCTGAAAGCATTATCTGTGGTTCTGTTTAGAGATTGCTTCGGGCCACAACAACTTTTGAACTTTTATTATAATCCCTGCAAAACATTTTCTGTCCTTAACAAAGTAAGTTTCATATTCAGCTGTTGCTGTATCACAGAAACGCCTAAAATCAAAAGTTCTTAAGGAGACACCATTTTCTCCTTTGTTAGATGTTACAAGAAGATCAGTGGCTTATCCTATAAATCTCTTCCTGGGCTATATGTAAACATGTGGCATTTAATTACTGAGGATAAGTTTCCTGTTCCTCAGTTTTCCATTAATTAGTGTTGTCCCTGAGCATCCTCAGTCATTGAAAACTTAGTGATATTGACTGACAAATATTCTATATTTTTAGGTTGAAGTCTCTGGCAGATATTTTGGGGTAATTAATTTTGGGTAATTAGGAAAATATAGATATCTAGAAAGAGGAAACTAAAGCTTTTCAGATGGATATAAAGCCAAACTTTGATTCTCTTCTTATAATTTTGGCTTTGCCTTTATCTGTTCTCTCATCCTTTCCCACGGACTGTACTTTTTGCAGAAATATTTTATTTTATTTAAATTACAATATTGAAACCTGGATCATACTGTATGTATTTCCAGCTTACCTCTCTTGCCACAAAGGGCATGATTTAACAGCAATTTGTACTTCAGATCAAACCAAATTCCATGCCTCATTTTGAATGCATGCATTTGGAGAAGATTTGTACATAATTTCCTGTATTCCAATTCAGCTGAGCTGGACTTTAGTGGAGTATTATTCCTTTTGTAGGCCCACCAGCAAGAGATGAGGTCAGTGACATCTCCCACTAATGTTCTATAGCCATTGATATTTAGAGACAAGCTTATCTTGAATTCTGGATAATATTGTTTGCCACAAATTTAATTAATTGTAGTATAACTATTTTTGTCTGTGATTACAATTTATCTTGGTTATACAGGAAGACTTAATTTTGTGGTAGAGTTTCCAATTAATTTGCAAATCTGTTTGAGATCTTAAAAGTAGATATAGTGAGTATTTTTGATAGCAAAAATAACCTTTAGCATTGGGGTAGAGTAAACTAAGGATGGCAAAGATGGAGCCACAATGTGAGAGTGGACAAGAAATGTGGAGGGAGATTAGGAATATTTTTTACAATTGTAATATGCAAATTTTGGGAACTATATTACTTTTCAACAAGACAGAAAAAATTGTTAATCTTTAACAGTCTTGCCCACTGTTGAGCTAAAGTTGTGTAAGATTAATTAGAGAAGAGGATAGCTATTGATTTTCCTGTGAACCAAGACTCTCCTTGAATGAAAGAAAACATATTTAAAATAGACTTAGGTTAAATATTTCTGAGTAGCTGGTTTTCTATTGATAAAAGAACAGGGATCTTGGCAAGAGCTTAACATACCTAGGAGAAAATGGCTTATAATACATCTCTGGTTGAATATCATAATGTTCAGTGAAAAACCGCTGCTTTTTGCCCCAGAACATGGCTTTTCCAAGTGAGGACAATTATATCAAATTCTTGGAACACAATAAAACTTACAGTTCTTGATACCTTTGCACACGTTTGTGAGGAGGACCAGAAAAACTGCAATTCTGTTTTCAAAATAAATAATCGGTCAATGTTGCTTAGAAAAGACAGGTAAAGATTTGCTGTTTTTTCAAAACATACTCATAACTGGAATCTAAAATCTATTTTGATAATGAACAAGGATTCAGTGCCTATACCAGATGTAATTATTGAGAATAAAAATGTGTGATCTTGTCAGTGCCCCTTGAATCACCAGGGAATAGTTTCATCATGTTAGGAGGGAACAGGAGGAAGCATTACATCAAATTATTGTATATTGGGAAATGATTTCCATCTTAACCCTCTAAGCAGACTTTATAGAAAAACAAGATTTTGCTATAAACAAGGCATTCATAACATTATTCATCAAAATAGGAAAACAATGAAAATATTGTAAATGTATTTGCCTTTTCACTTTAAACTGCATATTACCATCATTAGTTTGATAAACATAATGGAACTGAGCAGAAGATAACATTCAAATCGACATAGCTGAATTTCCTGGGGCATTAATTTACAGCTCTAGAAGGGTTGTTTACAAAGGTGATTGGTATTAAGCCACAGGATTCTGTAAAGATTACCACATACAATTAAATTTAGAAAATAATGTATCCATGGGAACAGCCAATGCCTTACTTGAAAGTATGTGCAAATCCTTATTTGATTTAAGAGAAAAACTCAGTGTCCCTCCCACACCATCTCTTAAATCAGCACAAAATAGATTTTAATCTATTGCTATCTTTGTTGACAAATATATTGTATGTTTTATTGTTTTCTTAAAAACCTAACAATCAGAGAAGTCCAGTGGTTTCATTTAATGAGATAGCATCTGACTCTTATGGGAAACATTGCTGAAATGTTGTTCAGTAGTATACATGATGGTTGTTTGCATAATTCACCTTAGTTAATTCTCTCAAATGTGCAATAATCTCTTGAACTGCAGTAACACAGTGGAAGACAGACTAAATCTATTTTCCATAGTACACCCAAGTTGTTCTTCAGCTTTCTGGTTGAAAAAGGAATGAAAATTCACAAGATCCTTCAGAGCAGATCCATGTTTTAATAGCTCCCCCCCACCTTATTTTCTCTCTGTTTTAGAATTATTCTGCATCTCCTTAAAATCCTACTTAAAAAAAAAAAAAAGATTATTTTTGGTGCCTTGTTCCTCCACCTCTGTCCACCCACACCTCTGTTGCCATGTGAAGATAGGGTCATAATATGCTAGTGCTATAATGTTATTTCAAAGAAGTCCATTTTAACTGTTCAACAGCAGTATTTGCAGAAACAATGCAGTACAATAATATCTATTTGCAAGCTGACACCTTTAAGTAATTTCTCAACTGTAATTTTGATTACAGAGCAGATAATTAAGTTGGTTTCGTTCCATAACCATAGGATAGAATCTGTGACTACACTGAACACATTTCATCACTTTTTTTATCTGCACTACTTCCTAAATTTCTTTCTTTGAAATTCTGAATTATTTTTACTTAATCTTTTTTAGTGGCTGAGGTTTACTTTGCTATGAGTAAGAGTCCTAATGCTCTTTTGTAGATCTGCTGTATAACATCATGTGTAATCATCATACAGATCTGCTGTATAACATCATGTGTAATTTCTTTAACTTCCAGATTGTCTTTTGAATTTTTAATCTTTGCATTTTTATAACTTCTATGATATCATTTCTGACTATGTTTTTTATTTTAGGTTGTCCAATGATATAATTCTAAATAAAAAAAATCCTGTCCTCTTTAGTGGTAACATACAAATGTGATAAATCAACCTTACTGTCTTTTGGACAGCTCTCTTGTTCATTCAGCTGAGTGAGGTTCTGGACTTCTGCCTTCAAATTCTTCTCTTATAGCACTTCTCTATATTATCATGTTCTAATTTTATATCTTTTGCTCCTATTTTTTTTCTGAATTTCTTTCCTTATGTTTATTTTGTATTTTTAAGCTGTTCCTCAAACAGTATAGTAAATAAAAAGACCTCCATTAATAAACCTTTCTTCTGTGTCAGTAATTTACATAACATTTCAATATGCAGGCAGGTTCACATGGTTTCAGCAACTTGAACGTATATAAAGTATACTTTTGTACGCTGCCTATAGTCGCATTTTGTGAGATAGGTGTTTACTTCATTGACATTTGTTCTGCACAATATATCATAGATTACTTTTTATCAGCATTTAGATGTCCTAAAAATTCCATCCATTTCCTCATCTTTAGTAAACAACCTTTCAATTTACAGAAATTCTTATACTTGTTCTATTTTTTTGCCATTTATGCATAACTTCGAAATGTTCAATCAAAGTTTATGTAAAAAACCATGGTCTTTTAGGTATTAATTTTTAGATCCTTCTTATTGCATCTTAACACTAGCTAAAAATTACTGTAAACCATTTGTTGTTTTAGACAACAAAAAAGGCATCTACTCAGTGATGGGCTGCAAATTTCTTTACTTCTTTTTAATTCCATTAACATTTTTTGGCTAGGCTTTTTCACTTATTTTCAAAATATATGAACTGTACCAAAACTGGTGCTATCAAAGTCAAGCTTTACATTATTTGCATTATATGCAAGCCAGGATCTCTAATCTAGAGATTATCTTGCAAGCCAGTATGCTGTTCATTAAATCACATCGATTTGCAAGTATATACAGTGTATTTACTGCATTTTGAAATTTGATGGTCCTCCTAAACACATGACTCCTGCTCAAGGAGTAGGAAGCAGTCGTGGCTAGTAAGTAGGGCCTTTGCACAGATTTGTCCGGTGTGCTAATTGCACCTGTTCCTGATTTGACAGGCCCTATTTACAGTCACTTGTGTCTTGTTTACCTGCAGATTGGAGCATTGCAATTCACTCTGCATAAGACTGCCCTTGAAGACTATTCAAAAGCTTCAACTGTTAGAGAATGCAGTGGCCCAAGCACTATGTTACATCTCTGCTCCATGAGCTGCATTAGTTGCCAGCTTGCTTCTGAGTCCAATTCACGGTGCTGTTTTTAGCATTTAAAGTCCTTCAAGGCATGGGACCTTATTGCCTGAGGAACTCCTCTCCTTGGTTACATCAACCTGCCTCACTAGATCTGGCAGAGTAAACATGTTGTGCATACCATTGGCCTTCATTTGATGGACTCAGGAGATATGCCTTCTTTGTTGCAATGCCTGCCTTATGGAACAGTCTTCTTTCTGAAATTAGATTAGCTCCATTCCTTTTGCTATTCCTAAAAGCCCTCCGGTCTTGATTATGTTGTCAGGCCTGGAGCCGGCAGGCAATCAAAGTCCTGCCCAGATGGTTCCATTATTGGGGTGGCCGTTTATATCTTCTTTCTCCTATGGCTTGTATTTTCATTTTTATGATATTTAGTAATAAGGTTTTTATATTGTATAATTTTTTAATTGATTTTTGATTGTCGTACGGAGTTGTCTTTGGTGAGATGGACGGCTACAAAATTTTAACTGATAAATAAATGATAATTGATAAATACTATTATGTTCTTTAAAGAAGTCCTCAAATCCACCTTCTTTACGAAGTCTTTAACTTAAAAGTTCTAGTTCTTATGCTTTGGTGCAACTTAGTATGTAAGAGCGTTTCCTTTAAACTGTTTGCATGATACCAGAATGTGTTCCAAATCTCAGTGTTCCTACAACAACAGGATTATTATCTAAGACTTATTTTTTCTTGTTTGATGCTCATTGGTTGGAAACCAGAGCAAAACTGCTATTTTCTTATGCAATCTTGCAATTCTGCAGAACTCTTAGAGGGTGATTGACTTTTCTTTCACTCTGCCTCCTGACCCTGAACTTCAGTTTCCTGATTCTGGAATCTATAGATATGGTTTAGTATCTCTCTTTCTCCCTGCCCTGTTTGTTGCCATAGCAGCATTCTACTATATCTATCGATATTGCCAGCTACAAAAAGTGCTAACAAGTTATCCTTTCACTTTTGCAGCTTGCTAGAGGACTTTAAATTTAAGGAGAAAAAAAAAAGGAAGCTGTGCACCTGAAAAAAAAAATTCCTCATAATAACCATCCAGATTTTTTTTTTTGACAAATCGTAGATCATAGATGTGTATATGGTATGAACTCAAAATGTGCACGGGAGCATTAACAATTCAAACATGAATGTTTGATATCTTACATGAAGTGAGTTGATCTTTGTTAGTGCGGGATTGGTGTTAGTTTAGAGGCCTGGCAGTGGTTGAATACTTCCTGTTGTATGTTTTTATCAGTCAGTTGAACGGGAGCGCTGTTTAGTTCATGGTGTATCCTTTAAGGTCAGAGAGAATGATTGCAGATCAGCTTTAAAATGTTTTGGAGGAACTGAGGAGCAGAAACAATGGCTTTTCTTATTTTCCTTGTGTCACGTTTTGAATTATAAGCTCCTCAGAAGACAGAGAAAGAGACTGTCCTGAAATATTTTTTGATAGAGTTCACAGAAATAAGAATAGAGGTTACAACATTCATTTCAGAGAGTACCTCGTCTGAAATACATTCATGTAAAATCCTTCTGTATTAATCAAAAGTCTTGTACCAAAGCCTTTAACAAATGCTCTCCTATTTGTTTTATCATTATAATTTTCCATTTGGATTACACTATGGGAATACTATGTACACTAGTGTAAAACTCTTCCAAAGAAAGGCTCAATCTTGATGTTCCTTCTGTTGTTATTTCAGGCGCACAGCTTTTTAGCAGCAGGAATGAATTTCGAATCAGCACCCTGACATTTCATCCTCTTGATCCAAATGTTTTTCTTTGTGGAGGATTCAGTCCAGAAGTTAAAGCCTGGGATATAAGATCTTCTAAGGTAAAAATAAAATTAAAACCAAAATTATTTGTACTTGCTTTTGATAACCATCCTGGAAATAATAAATGTATGTGGGTAGCTATTTTGGAGAAGATAATTGGCATTTTCTGTTGAAATAGCATGGGGATGTGGTTTCTTTTCTGCTATTTTTGCACTATGATGTAAAAGCAAACTGCTAAAATTATTGATACATTCTGTCTAAAACAAAAGCTGGATAAAGAATTAAAAAGTAGAAGTATGTTTGATAAGTCTATTTTGTGCTTAATTTCCTTGTCACTTACTGCTGTGCATATTCTGGCAGTTGTGATAGCTATTAAAAATAATTTTCACTCGCAGAAACTGATTTATTAGTAAGGCATCATTTGCTGAAATAAGCAGCAATTTGCAAATTTTTGAAACTGTCTGCCAGAGGATTTTTTTTTTCCTGTTTTTCTGTTCACCTGTTCACCTTTAACATTTATTTGTGGATTTCTAATGTTAGAGTCTGGATCTACCATCACGAAGTTTGATATCAAAACACCACTGTTTATCTGAGGAAAATTTGATTAAACACAGTGGGACTTACTTCCAAGCAATCATGATAATGAAGCACAGTTACAGAACATGTAATGTTCAATTTACAGGAAGCACTACACAGAAGGAGAATATGATAATTAACTATTATTTCATATGGTAAAAGTAAGAGGTTGCATATAAAAGGAAACTGACTAATTAGGCAATAATAACTGTCTCTCATTATAATACGGTAAAGGGCAGTGATCAGTTCTCTAGAGAAGGCAATTGAATATGATGTAAGTTATTTTAAGAACTAATATTTTGATGCTTTAATATCCGTAGAGAGATAATCACAAGAAAAAACATGTCTGCTCTACGTACATATTTTGAATATTCTGGCATTTGTTAGCCTTACTAAAATCCACACTGCTGGTCCCACTGGATTTTCTACCAATATTCAAGTATCAAATAGTATCAAAACCCTTTTTCATATGACTTCTGAATTTTTCTTTATTAATAATCATTTTTCATCCTGTTTACATTTAAATCTCTCTTGTCCCAAGTTTTAACTTTATACAGTTTTTAGTATATAGTGTAGTACTTTCTTATAGTATTTTTGATTTAAGGACCTCTTCATCAAAATATACAATATGTATAAAGTGCAGAGAAGAGCAAGCAGGATGATTAGGGGACTGGAGACCAAAACAATGAACAGTTGCAGGAACTGGGCAGGGCTAGTCCAGTGAAGAGAAGGGCCAAGGGAGATATGATGCCAGTGTTCCAATATTTGAGGGGCTGCCACAGAGAGGAAGGGGTTGAGCTGTTTTTCAAGGCATCTGAAGGCCAGACAAGGAATAATGGGTGGAAATCGATCAAGGAGATATTCAATCTAGAAATAAGGAGAAATTTTCTGACAGTGAGAACAATCAACCAAAGGAACAGCTTGCCTTCAGAAATTGTGGGAGCTCCATTACTGGAAGCTTTCAAGAAGAGACTGAACTAACATCTGTCAGAAATTGTGCCTTCCAACTCTGTTAATCTGTATCTGTAAATCTGCTTCACAAATTACATATCAGCAACCAGACTGCTATGCCTGGGCCCATCAGAGGGAAATTGAGGCCACTCCTAATAATCCTCCTCATTATTGAATATTGAATATTGCATCAGAATCTTTTACACTTGTAAGTCTGGTATTACATTCCTATTGGACTTCTGTGTGAGTACAGTCCTGAAACTGTGCCATGACATCCCATTCGTCGCTTCAAGATTCTGTCCTTGGTGGCCAGCAATTTCTGGTGGCCACATCTCAGAATGAAGGTAGAACAATATATTCCTTCATGCCTTGTTTGCTGCCTATCCAAGGCATTTAGAGGCAGCTAGTTGGAGAACACCTACCATTGCCAACACCAGAAAGACCCTGGCAAACTGTATCACTCAATTTCATCACAGAGCTACCTCTGTCAAAGGAAGCATTCTCACCAAGATGGTTCATTTCATTCCTTGTACAGGCCTACCCACAGACAAAAATGTGGCATGTATTTCATATTTCAAATACATTTCAAGTTTCTTTTTAAATAACATATTCTCCATGGGTTACCAGAACACCTGATGTCAGACTGGGGTCTACAGTTCACTTCTTGGTTTTGGTAGACACTCTGACAGGTTGACTTGCAATTTCATCTTTCTTTGGCTCATTATCCACAATCAAATAGGAAAACATGCTTCACAATATGCTTGTCCTGGATGCATCTTGCATAATTTTATGAAGTTCATGTTCCTTACTCTCTATAATATAGGACATACCCTTGGTTTTCAGAGGGTCTCTAGGAGATAAAGCAGAAAACAGTTAGATTGTAGTTGAAGGAGGACAGAACATAAATCTGACTGAGCATGGGTTTATACTCAGGTTCTGGCCTTCTCAATGTTGATAGAAGCAAAGAGTTTCTATTTCTCCTTCTTATCACATCAATGTGTTGCCATCCAGTAGCATTAAGGTAACTAATTCCCTTCTGGGAAGGATCTAATTGCATTTGTAACTAGTTAACATAGCATTTTGCTGAAGAAGTCACTCAGAGTTGCTTAAGTCTGGATTTCACTTGGACAGAGCTTAGTGTGGCATCTGGGACCTCTTGTTAGGATATTTGGGATTTATTTTGACCTCCATCTTAATCTACTGAGGAAGTAAATGGGATGCTTTAGACCAGTGTTTCTCAACCATGACAACTTTAAGATGAGTGGACTTCAACTCCCAGAATTCTCCAGCCAGCATTTGCTGGCTAGGGAATTCTGGGAGTTGAAGTCTACCCATCTTAAAGTTGTCAAGGTTGAGAAACACTGCTTTAGACAATGGCCTCTGCTATTTGTAGCCTAAACCCTTGTCCCTCCTGGCTTCTTCATATACCAGAAAAGGGTATATTCTCAGGATCTGGAAGATTATCAGTGCCTCTTTGGGGGAGAAGGTGTTTCTGGCAGTTTTGAGCGAGGTTGTGGTACCCTTTCTTCTTAGGAGTTCCTCTCTAGATTCAAGCTTCTTTTTTTTAAGCAAAGGTTACAGAGACAATGTCAGTGCTTTAAGTTTGGCAAGGTCAGGAAACAGAAGCAACATGTGCTTTATTTTTGTGAGTAAAATAATAGAACCTTGAAGATCTCTTGGAGTTTCTCTTTACCACGTCCTTATACTTCACAAAAACAAGATGTGATTATTTTCAGTTTCTTTCTCTCACTTTCCTCTTTCTCAAGATTGAGTCACTATTTCCCTCTCTTAATAATTTATTACTCCCTTCTTTCTCCCCAAAGCCAATTCTTCATTCTTTCCAGGATTAACTGTAGAGTCCCCTAGATGAAATGTCACCTTTATCAGTCAGGATTTAGGATTTTGGGGTGCATTAATGAATTATATTTGTTAAGATCTGGGTGGGAGGTAGTACATCTGTCCCTGTCCTGTTAAATATATTAGTACCATGGACCCCGGTTTCCTTCTTGATTGGCTTTGGGGGCTGGAATTAGGGGGGCACTGTTTTACAGTAGTTGCAGACTTTCTTTAATGGCTGGATCCACTCAGAAATAGTTAAAGCCATTGTCCTTTTGATTCAGTGGCTGCTATCTTGTTGGGTGCCACAGAGGGCTGGTTGTCTTCCTCCAACTCTTCAATATCTGCATGAAACTGCTAGATGAGGTCACCTGTCAACTTGGGGTGCAGCATCATCAGTATCTCCTTGATATCCAACTTTGCATTACTATTTTTGTATGCATTGGTGAGATAGATGAGATCTTATCACAGCCTCTGGAGGCTGTGAAGATCTGGATGGGACCGAACAGCTTAAAAAGGAATGCTTGCAAGATGGAGTTACTGTTTTGTCCTTCAGGATTCTTGAGAGCTTCCAGTAGCGAGACTTGATGGAGAAACATTTATCCCTCTAGAACAGGGGTGGGCAATTATGGCTCCTTCATGACTCGTGGACTTCAACTCCCAGAATTCCTGAGCCAGC
>JAEANM010005886.1:0-19119 GCA_017656035.1 Myanophis thanlyinensis
ATTTCCCTCTCTGTGGAGAGGCACTGGCGTCTACCTCTTCAACACCTATCCCTACACCAGGGACATATCTGCCATCCAGACCCGGCTTGGTTCCAGCTAACCGCCTGGAGGTTGAGCGGCAAGCCATGTTGAAAGACAACATTCCTGAGGCAGTCATTGCTACTATACAAGCTTCAAGACGTCCCTCCACCAACAGGATCTACCAAGCCACATGGGCGTCTTTTGTACATTGGTGTACACAGCAACAGACCGACCCCATCAACGCTTCGCTCGCTCAGGTCCTTCAGTTCCTCCAATGGGGCCTCGACAGGGGTCTATCCCCCAATACTCTCCGAAGGCAGGTTGTGGCCCTAGCCATGGTTCTTCCAACACAACAACACCTTTCCTCATCTCAACACCCTTTAATCAAAAGTTTTTTGAAGGGGGCATCCAATATTAGCCCACTGGTGGTGCACAGATTTCCCACCTGGGATCTACCCAAGGTCCTGGTTGCTCTTTCCAAGAGCCCTTTCGAGTCTATTAGATCTGTTTCCTTATACCATCTTTCCTTAAAGGTTGCCTTCCTTGTAGCCATTACCTCAGCCCGTAGAATTTCAGAGATGGCAGCCTTATCAATTCGAAAGGATCTCTGTATTTTTCACGCTAACTGAGTGATTCTTAGATTAGATCCCGCCTTCTTGCCTAAAGTTAATATGATTTTTCACAGGTCGCAGGAACTAATACTCCCCAATTTCTGCCAGTCCGGGGCATCCTAAGGAAAGGGAGTGGCACTCTCTAGATGTTCGTAGAGCCATTCTCATTTACATTAAATGCACTTCCTCGTTCAGGAAGACAGAAGCCTTGTTTGTAAGATTTAATCCTGCTGCTATGGGTACCAAGGCTACTTCCACGATTTTAGGCAGGTGGATCAGGGCATGCATATCTAAGGCCTACGAATGCCAGGGTCTTCCCGTTCCAAGTAGGGTCACGGCCCATTCCACGAGAAGTGCAGCCACGTCAGCCGCATGGAATACACAGTCCTCCATCGAAGAGATCTGCAGAGCGGCCACTTGGTCCTCGCTTTGCCCGTTCATTAGAAATTACAAGTTAGATGTGTATTCATCTGCAGAGGCTTCCTTCGGGCGCAGGGTTCTGCAACAGGTCCACTTAGGATCTGAAGTTTAGGGATTTATCTAGTCTTCCCCACCCTGGGACAGTCAGCTTTGGTAGGTCCCAGACAATTGGAATCTATGTTTCCACAATGGAGAAAGGACCTTGGTCTTACCTGATACGGTCCTTCTCATTGTGGAAAACATAGATTCCAATACCCCCCCCCCGTCTTTACGCATCTAGGAGGCAGGCAGGGCCTAGTTTTCTCTCGTTACGGGTGCTCCAGATGTCGATCTTTTCCTTGCCAATCAAAAACGCTGGAGGCTTCCAGCAAGGGCAAGAGCTTTTATAGTTATTCGACTGGTCACGTGATCTATGCGAGCCAATCAACCCAGACAATTGGAATCTATGTTTTCCACAATAAGAAGGACCATATCAGGTAAGACCAACGTCCTTTTTCCATACCTTGCTACCTCTTCAAAATGTTCTTCTATCACATCCATACAGCTGTGGCCTTTTGCTCTGGTTTGTCTTTTAGATACCCATTAACCCTATTCAAACAAGACTTAAATAATCTTCCTTTTAATAAGATTGATAAGAGTTATATGGATGGTCCTCAACTTACAACCACAACTGAGCCCAAAATTTCTGTTGCTAAGCGTGATCATTGTTAAGTGAGTTTTGCCCCGTTGTACAGCCTTTCTTGACACAGATGTAGTTGCTAAGTTAGTAACATGTTGTTAAGTGAATCTGGTTTCCTCATTGACTTTGCTTGTCAGAAGGTCACAAAATGTGACTTTCTGACAAGCAAACATGACCCTAGGACACTGGTGTCAAACTCGATCGCATCACATTACGTATCGTTATTTATTTATTTGTTTGTTAGTTTGTTTGTTTGCCTTTGTGGAGCTGGGATGGGCATGGCCTGCATATGATAAACAGTCATAAATCACTTTATTCAGTGTTGTTGTAACTTTGAAGTAAATGAATGGTTGTAAGGCAAGGACTACCTGTGTAGACTTAGTTGCACTCATACCACTTGCAACATTCCCAGCTAATCTTCCTAAACTTGTGGCTAATGCTAGATGGATTTATTTATTTTGTAGCCTATTTTTCATTTATCAATTGAAGGTGGAATAAATATCAAAATATAGTAGCAATAATAAAAAGCAAAACATAGTAGCAGAAATAATAGTAACAGTAGTGTTGATTGTGTTGTAGATTTGAGGGGGAGGTGTTTTAGGGAGATTCTGTAAAACAGGTTCCCAACCCACAGGCCGCAGCACACTACTGGGCTGTGGCCCAATCAGAACTTGATTGAGAGAGAGCCAAGCATGCATGCAACTAAATTTGAGCAAGCAGTGGGTGCCGTGCCCACCACTCACGTAAATGGAGCTGCGCACACTTACCTGCCATTCACACAGAATCATCTCTCCCATACTCGCCGGACAGTCTGCAAAGCTGGAAAGGTTGGAGACTGCTGTTGTAAAGACTAGCAGAGATACGTTTGAAACCCCATTTAATGAACTCTTCCTTTGTAGGGAGTCAGATGCAAGTTTAAATTATGCAAATTGTTTTATGTTTAAATTTAATTTCTCCAAAATGCATTATTTTTCATTTAAATGAGAAGTGCATGTGCAAAAAAAAAATACAAGAACAAAGCTAAAATTAAAAATCATATTGGAAAGAAAATATGCATTTTAGGGATATGTAAAGTATATTTGGAATCTTAAGGATTTATACAAAAATTTAACTGCATGCATTTGGGTCCAAATACAGTTTTCCATAAAATGGAAATTATTAGGAATTATTCTGTTAATATAACATAGCAGCTGCTTTTGGGTTTTCCATTTAGTTCCCTATCCAGATCAAAACCATTTTGAAGTAATTATTTTGTTGAAAATTTTGTGGTGGGTTTTTATTTTGATTTTTTAAGAGCAAGCAGCTCTCAAGGGAGTTGATCACCTATGGTGCAAGAAGGAATTAAGAAATTAATTAATTATTTAAAATGGATAATCAAAACCATGAAAAAAAACTTACTTCATTTCTACCAAACAACTGTCCTACTTTCATTTCCTATCTATAGTGAAAATATATTGACTCCTTACCTATGAATCAATTTCTTGTTCAATGGAAATTCAATAAAGAAAATTGGTCTCTATATATTTTATATGACAAATATCTATTGATTTTCTTTTTTATTTCAATAGGCCAATGCACAACTAGTTCGAGAAGTTGATATAGAAAAAGTGTCCTCATTTGAGAACCCCTACGTAGATGCAATAAAGAGCTTATGGAATGATCCTGGTATTCAAGAATGCTATGACAGGCGACGGGAATATCAGTTGTCAGATTCTACTAAATAGTAAGTAAAGATGTTTTATGGGGTTTTTTTAGCAATGTAATTTTTAATATATATAAATAAGCACACATTAATATTGGGTTTTCTCATTTCAGTTTTGAAAATTAATGTAACTTCTTAACTGGTGCTTCAACATGCCAAAATAATCAGATATTACTTAGATGTTTATCTCAGATATAATGAGATGCTTTCTGAAATGCTTTGACAGTGATAGTATTATCCTAAACCTTCTTGTCAAATGATGATCATGCTGTTAGTATAGCTGGCATACATAAATATGCCACCTTGCTTGTCCTACTCTTTCCAGAACCCAGTTTTCTTTTATCTCGTTATCTTTCAGCTTACCTCATTAAAAATCAAAAGAGTTTAATTCTACAATAGCTGTAACAACAGGGAAATATTTAATTATTAGAAAATTATATTGTTCCCCCTTAAAAATTAAAAAATAATCTGGTTTTCAAATAATCTCATTCTGAGTCTTGTATGTATGTCTCCTATGTTTTCTCCAAAGATATTAAAGAAACATGCATTGCTTTCTCTTCTTGTTTTTCCTTACATCAAACCCAGTGAAAGCTAGACTAAGATCTGGTGACAGGCCATACATCATGTGTTGAATATTGTATCAAAAGAGACGTCTTGTACTTTGGTTCACACTTGTTTCTATGTGTGTGAAAACAATACATTACTGTAGGGTAGGAAGAGAAATAATATCTTATTTTTCAGAATTTCTGGAATAAAGAAGATAGGGTCACTTCCTTTGGAGATAATACGGTATATTTTCCAGAATTTCCTCTATATGACCAAGAAATAGAATTGGCAGTCAGGACTAGTGGAATTTGACTGATAAGGCAAATGACTGGGTATGAACATAACCATTTTGAACCTAGACCAAAATGTCTGGATATAAAAGCTCAGAAGTGTTATTTGGCAAGATTTGCAAAATATATTTATTTGTCTGTTATACTTTCTAGCCTTCAAAAGCTCAGCTGAATTAGTTAAACAGCACCAAAAATAAATACATGCTTGGTTATTTTGGTCTTGCCCCTCATACTTGCATCCTAAAATGCTGTGTAGGGTTACTTATACACAATATGTATAGAACAGATGGTACAAGTAATAGTATAATCTTGAATACTGTTTTTCATTTACAGCAAATTCTAGTTTGAAAAATTATACATACAAAACTGGTATGTTTTATATAGCAATAGCACATTTATATACCACTTCACAGTGCTGTACAGCCCTCTTTAAGCAGTTTACAAAGTCAGCATATTGCTCTAAACAATCTGGGTCCTCATCGACCTTGGAAGGATGGAAGGCTGAGTCAACCTTGAGCTGGTGAGAATTGAACTGCCAAATTTCAGGCAGCTGGCAGTCAGCAGAAGTAGCCTGGAATAGTGCATTCTAACTGCTGCAGCACCATGGCTCTTGACATATATATTTTGTATTTTTTCCTAGCAGCAAATTCGGGTAGTTAAGTGCCTGGACATTAAAACACAATGTGTGATTACTTAGGAGACTCTTGACTCACTCAAATTTAGAAGGAAAATGTTGTTTTAAAAACCTCTAAAACCATTTAATAGGAATTTGGTTTGATAACAGAATGGCCATGATAATAGTCACTTTCAGCATCATGAAATTGAAAAAAAAAGTGCAACAGTAACAGAAAGATAATGAAGCTCAGAAGTGTGAGACAGTGGTTGAAAGTGTCTGAGATCTTGATTCTTAGTTTTATGGTTGGACAGGGTGTTCAAGGCAAACCACATGAAATAATGGGTTTGAGTTGCAGTAGCCCATGAATGTTGTCCAATTCAGGAGGCCAGCTTCAATAAGGACAGTGCAAATCCTTTTTAATTACCACTCTGGACTCTGGGTTCAACTTTACATTGTGTATTATGATCACATAGTGTGTTTATTTTAACCTATAATTATATAACTTCAAATTTTATCACAATTAGGCCAATCGTGTCCAGAGTTGAATAGTTTTATGAAGCAGTTTGTACTGCTTGGTGATTAGGTAACAAAAAGGCTATTATGCTAGGATGGTCCAATCCATTAGTACTTCTTTCATACTTGCATATGATGTAGGTTAATGCATCCAGAGGAGGATACACTAAAACCCCAGTAATGCATATATTGACAAGATCAGTTTTTAATAGTTGTTGCATACTTTTAGCCAGCCAAAACTCATGGGGTGTGCTGTTCCAAAAGGCAGGCACCACAACTGAAAAGGACCCTTCCTGGATCCAGCTAAATGACGTTTTTCAAGAATGGGATCCAAAATATACCCATCCTGGTGGACCTCATAAAACAAGCAGAAACAGTTGGAGAGAGATGATCCAACAAATAAATCAACCTTATGCCATTAAGGGTTTTATTGATAACTAGGATCTTGAATCGCAGCCAAAAAGCCTACAAGAAGCCAATATAGCTGGCCTGAAAAATCAACTACAGATATATGGCAAAATGAGAGAATGTGATTGAGGCTTCTAAATCTCTTTGGTTATGCTACCAAACCTCAACCAAAGATAATGACTTTCATTCTGAGACAGACATAGAAAATTGTAGACTTCTGTAATTCAGAAATGACCTATTTATTTTTGCATAATTTATATTTACGGTAATGCACTGTCATGTTTTTTCCTGGAAATTCTCATGTGAGCTGGTTTTAGACACCTTTGAAATATGTGTAGCATAGAAGTGCATGGTCCTCGCTTCTCCTGATTTCCTAATCCTTTATTTGTCATATTTTGTTGGGAAATACTGTAGATCTGTCATCATAAAAATATTTTAACCATTTAAGATTTCATTAATGGTTGGTGGCATACAGTTATTGAAAAGAAATTGTACGTCTTAATAGCCATATTTTGAAAGTTAATTATAGCTGTAATTTGTTCAGTAAAATCTAGAGTGGCTGCTGCGGTAATTTTATTGGGTTGCCATAGAGATAAGCCTGAGGTGCTATAGCAAGGTAATTTGTGTGGTCATAATGCAATCAGGGCTCTCTGAGTCAGTAACAAATTCTAATACAAACAAAAGTTTTAGAGTTGCACCTTTAGTACATTGGAGCCCTTAGAATGAGTTAATTCGGTTGACTAGTATGGGTAGTGTATAGGTAGAGTATGAGAGGACATGTGATGATCTTTCCTCTCAATAATTGTGTAGAGAAGCGGATTAAGCAAGTTACCAGTTATCAAGACAAGCCAATTTATTCAAATGCAAAAATAAGTTTAAAAAAAGAATATCAAGGAAGAATGGACAGAAAAAACTTAGAGATATTAAGGGTTTTATTACAGAGAATAGTCCCTGTGTTGAAAAGCATGATGTGTCATGCTTTTTGGTGAGAGTACCCTTATGACAAAATTTCCTCTTCCCTCTGGAGAAGTCCAGTTCATCTCTTCTTGCTAATTTCAGCTAAGAAATGAAAACTTGTTGGCTCAGCAAAGTTATGTAAATATAACCTAATTATGAGCTTGATGTTATGTATTTCCTTGATCGATTGATTCATTGATATGGCTGCCCAACTTACAAAATGGCTTCTATAATTATATAGAAGTGTGAAAAAAATTATAGGAAGCATCTGGAATCAAATAATGGAATAATAATATGACATAAAGAGAAACATAATAGCCAAATTACCACTGTATGCACATTCATAAACTTTTCATTCTGTATCTTACAGTCTGGCTTGGTGCCTGGAGGAAGAACTAGTTTTTCAGGGCCTTTACAGAAGGATAGGAAGCACAAGGCTATCTGAACCTTGGGAAAAATCATATTCTATAAGCTGGGTGCTATAGCAGAGAAGGCATACCTCCTGGATCCTTCCAGGTGACAAGGCTCCAAAGAAGAGATTTAAAGATTACTTACCTTGCTCATTCTCCTGGGAGAAGCAGAGATAGAGATGCAAGTAATTCAGTTGGCTTCATAGATGATAATCAACGAAATTACACAGACATCCATTGGGAGGCAGTGCAGGTGACAGAAGAACGGTCTTTCAAAGATCTCTCAAGGTGGCCCATTCTGGACCAATTGCAGCTTGCAGGTGGTTTTCAAGCACACCCAATCAAAAGTATATTTCAGTAATCCAAATGTGAATTACCAGGGACAACCAAATTAGGAATGGCACAATTGAGCACATAATGGATCTATTGAAAGCTGCTGTCTTGGCCATTGCTACTGCCTGGTCTTCAACAAGAGCCAACAGTACCAAAAGACCACCTAAATTGCATACCAACTCTGACTGGGAAATGCAATCCAATCCTTAACTGGAAAAAGAGAATCTTCAGAATTAGGAGACCTCGAAACTCACAGCCATTTGATCATGTATTGAGGTGAAACACTTTTCATCTCCACACACACACCCAGCCTTCAGTACTGTGAAAAAACACTTAGTCATCTGTAAATGGGTTTCATCAGTGTATTAATGATTCCTGACCCCATACCAATCAAGGACTTCCCAGTGACTTAATATGAATGTTAGATAAGAGTAAAGAAAAACTAGGCCCTAAGAAATCCCACAAAGAAGGTGTGGATAGGCTAGATTTCTTCTCCCTCCACTACTACTGACTAGTAGTTCTTTCTACTGACCATTGTTCTTTCTACTTCTAAAGTTTGAAAATGGAACATGCCATGAAACATGCCATGGTCAATGTTATTGAAAGTTTCTCATTGTTTTTTTCTTTTCTTTTCCCCTATTCTATTATTTTAGCTCTGTGATTTAATGCTTTAACTGTTGCTCATAATGAGTCCTATTCAATTTTATTGGACTTATTAAACAGTTTTATCAGCTTATGAAACAGCTGCTATCTGTATAGTGGGAGTTTTCTGTTTCCTTTCTTTTTTATAAGATACATTTTTAAACAATTTGTTGTCCTTTTTGTACCTTTCTTAATCTGTATAACTGCATGCTTCAAAAAAATGACTCAGTTGAACAGATTGGTACCTATTTGTATGTAAATAATGGTAAATTCCCATTGCAAATCATTGAGGTAGCAATAATATTCATTCTCACAGGAATAGGTTTGTACTGTGAAGGAGAGCTTGACTGTCAGTAATTTCAAAGGAGCTCAATGTCTGTAATTTAGTTTTCAATATTAAACATAAGAACAAAAGTTGACATACCATAGTTCCACAATTGTGTAATATGTGCATAACCTAAAAATAGAAATTTGCTAGCATCCATTTTGGCTGTAAGTCTGTCTAGATTTTTCTGGGAGTGTATATGACTCAGAATAGACAGTTTTCAAAACAGTAAGGCAGTTACTCAAGCTTTGCAATACTACTGGTACAACCCCTAAAATGCTAAACGAATTTGTGCAGCCTTTTCCCATGAATAAAACCAATTATTTCATTCAAGTTAGTAGTCTATTGTTTCTTGCCAAAAGCTAACTTGAAAGACGTGCAATTTCCATTGTGTTTTTGTAGCATAGATTTACTTCTATCAATCAATCTGATAGATTTGTCATAGTAAGTTTATTTATCACCCACCAAACATACAAAGGAACCAGTTGAACTGGCACACTTTTCTTTTGATCAGAGCTATACAATTTCATTTGGATAATAGCAAATTAATAACTACCAGTATAAGTTTGTTTGTTATTCAGTCGCTAAGTTGTGTCTGACTTTTAACAACCCCACGGACCATAGCACACCAGCCCCCCCCCCCAAGTATGGGCACACCAGCCCCCCCAACTCATACTCACTATATCAGTGATAAGTTCATATATTATTTAAAATTATCCTTAGAACTATATTGAATAATATAGAAACACATATTGGCCTTTAATCTTCCTCTTTTTATTCCAATTCTTGATCATGCAATGCTCAATAAGAGGAAAAATTTGTTCTGAAGAATGGGAGGATAGATTGTTTTACTGAGTTAGTGTCCCAATCATAGCTAATAAATCAATTACTGCAGAATGTATTGTGGATAGAGTCCCCATTTAATTTCAGAGAAAGCAAATTCTTCAGAAATTGTATCAGTAAAGTTCATTGAAATATTTGAGAAATGGTTTTAGGCTTCGTAGTATACACATTGATAGTTTAAAACAATATTTGATACTTCCACGTACTTTAGAAAGACATGAAAAAAGTTGAATTAAGAGTTTGATCTTAATGAATCTCAGTGGAATTCTTAGCCAAAATAATTTATTTAATATATTATTCAACAATTTAATCCAGTTCAGTAAATAAGTAAAAAAAATACAGTTAAAAATAGTGGTAGCATTGCAGTCAATAGCCCAGTTTCTATATTTAATATCATTTAAATGATATTGTCATTGTGTCAATTTCTTTGATTTAAATTATGTTGTTATCACACAAATTATTTTGGTTGCCGTGATGACATATGCTTTATTATAACAGACGCTGAGAAATAATGGACTTTCCCTAAGTTAGTTCATTAAATCAAGGCTTTCCTATATAAATAATTCTGTAATTCCATAGTATATATTTCTTCTTTTCCTTTTCTTTTTTTCCTGGCTTAGTTTTATGCTGGTGGAGGTGGTGGAGTTTATATCTGGCTGTTATATTAAATGCTGTGGTTCCTCGGTAAAAATGTAAAAAAGTTCCCATATTTTCCTATTTTGAAACAATATAAATTTAAAATAATGGATAAAATATTGTACTTCACTAACACTGTTCTACCGAAATTTCAACGTCTATAGTTATACTCCAGATGACATAATCAAAGCTACCAGAAGTAATCACAGCACTAGTGGGGTTAACCATTCTTAGAATTTCCCCTGCTCCTGTTTTTCCTGAGCAAGCTTATTACCACCTTATCTAGACAAAGTGGGAATGAGGGTTGACATTGGTCTCACTTTTCCTGCAGAAGCCTGGTCAGCTTTAAAAAATAATAACTTGTTATTATTATCTACTAGTTGCTTGCAGCTACCTAGAATGTAACCCACAGCTTGAGAACTTCTTAAATAAGGCAGTAAAGTAATCATTTTGCTAGAAATACTTTAAAAGCAGGGCAAGACTATCCAATTCCAAGAAAGCATTTGTGTCTGCAAAAGGAATTATCTTAAATTGAGACAAAAAAAAAATAGGTTCTTGATTCAGAAGCCTCACTTTTAGCAATTTAATGTAGCTTTATGGCTCTTTAATAGTGAAGATTAATATTCGTGAATCCAGTTGCAGTTTAGATAAATAAATATTTTAATGCTAAACTTAAATTATTTTAAATATATGCTAATTTGAGTTGATGCATTGACTTACCAGCAGATCTGTGTGTTCTCTCTCTGCCTTTGTATTTCTTTCTCTTTCTCATCTAGATTAGAATTGAAATTTAGCAGTTAGACTTATGCCCATATACATTAGTTTCCTGAAGATAAATATAGCTCCCTGTGATTTCATTTAACAGGGAGAAGACTGTATTATGTGTCACCCTGCTTGGCAGCTGAATTGGATTGAGGATGGAGATCAATCTGGGCATCGGTTACAAAAATAACACAATTGATGCAGTTATGATGAGCCGGAAGCATATTTTTAGTCGCCTCATCTCGAGTGAATAATTGGATACTGTTGATCTAGCCCAGATTGGTCCACCTGAATCTGTAATGAAACCGGCTCAGGAAAGTGAAGCTGGTGTCGTGTATCAGACATCCATAGCAAAAAGGAGCATTGTCCCAATATGACATGCCAAAGAAAAAGGACAAGTTACACCATGTAGACCAGTTTCTGATACAAAATACAAAAATTTGTATCTGTGGAAAAATTACACAAATGAATACAGTAAAATCTTGGGGGTCAGCCATCTCCCAGCTTTATCTAAAAATACCTCTATTAATTGAAATAGCCCAAATGGATATCCATTTACTGACATTTAAGTTTAAATTTATGCTTAGTAATCATTTCATTTAAAATCCCAATTTTGCCAGTATATAATTTAGTTACTTTGTCCTCTAGGTACTTCGTCATGCATGGCTGTTTTGTATAATTATTTTGCAGTGTAATTTGTCCAATTCCTGTTCTATGTGCATGAGTTAGAAAGATTTTATATCAAAAGTGATGGAATAGGGAGAACAGTGTGTATGTGATTGGCACATTTTTATTACTTCCTATATTATATGTTATGTCTATGATTTAATATGTGAGAAATGCATTAGTATAGGGTGATCAAGCGTCCTCTTTTGCCCAGACATGTCCTCTTTTTACGTCCAGTCCGGGGCGTCCGGATGGGTTTTATAAATTTATAAAACCCACCCGGACGCCCCGGACTGGACATAAAAAGTGGAGATGTCATGTCCAGGCAAATGGGGAAAAGCAGCTCCGGCAAGACGAGCATGCGCTCCATCGCACTTAGAAATCTCGCGATGGAGGCATGCTCATCTTGCGGGAGCTGCTTTTCCCCATCAGCAGCGCCTGGGCAGAGGGAGAAGAGCCACTGCAGAGCTGCGCCCCCTGCCGCTGCCCCTGCCGCCCCCCCCCCACTGCCACCGCCACCGCCGCTGCCCCGTCCACTTTTTTGGAAATCAAATATGGTCACCCTATTCTAAAGTCCATTTTTCTTCTCCAACCATCTAACTAACATTCCACACCCATTATTTTCCTTGGAAAGTACAGTCTGTCAATATTTCTGGAAGAAAGCAGGGTAGGATTCATTGCAGAGATGAAATTCAGCAGTAGTAAATTTTCTAAGCAGTTCAGAGAACCAGTTATTAAAAGAAATCTCCCTTTTCCCCCCACTTTACAGGGTTAATCCTGTAAGGAAGGCAGGAAAAAAACATTCTGGTGTTGTTTCTAGCCTAATCTTTATTGCCCTGCTTACAGAAACTGCCCACCCAGTCACATGACTCCCACCAAGCCATGCCACAGAACCAGTAGTAAAAAAATTTGAATTCCACCACTGATTCATTGTTATTATTTACTGAATAATAATTCAGCAATAACATATATTTACTGAATTATTGTTATAGGTTTGTTATATTTTTCCACCTGTTTAATGTCCATTTGGTTCAGTCAAGATGGTGAATATGCCTAATATGCCTGCCTCCTATTTTCAGTATAATAACTCTATGAGGCAGGGTGAGTTGAAAGAGAGTATTTGGCCCAAAGTCCCCAGCCAGTTTTCAGACTTGAAGAAGGCTCCTGGTTTCTAGGTTTCTAGGCCAGCACCTAGAATACCTAACATTTATTATGACATAATTTGCCCATCTTATAACTAACTGACAGAATTATTTATTATTTATAATAAAATGTATACCAATTTTCCTTTTGTGATTATAGCTTGAAATGAACATTTCCAATGTTTAATATAAAATATTAAAAAGCAATATCGATGTACAGGAAATCCTCAACAAACAAACATAAGTAAGCCTGCACATTACAGTTGTATGTTGTGACAGTTGTAAAACAGGTCAGTCATTTTTTGCAGTGGTTGTAATTGCATATGGGTTTGTTAAGCAAATATAGCAATTGTAAGTGTGAAGCATCTGTTTACTATGTGCAACATCTTACTGAAATCTGGAAGTGCTGTTATTTGGCAAAACTGTCATAAACCAGTCACATGATCTTGGGATGCCACAATGAGACATAAATGCAACTGTGTTGCCATATGCCTGAAGTGCAGTCACACGATGGGGAGGGGAGGAAACCATAAGAATTTCTGATCTGGGTCATAAGTCACCTTTTTCAGCTGTTATGTTGTTGTTCTTCTTAGTTAGGACACTGTTCCTCCAGGCTTTCCTGTTCTCTACCATCCCCCGGAGTCCATTTAAGCTCATGCCAACTGCTTCAGTGAATCCATCCAGCCACTTCATTCTCTGCCATCCCATTCTTCTTTTACCCTCAGTCGTTCCCAGCATTAGGCTCTTCTCGAGTGAGTCCTTCCTTATCATTAGGTGGCCAAAGTATTTGAGTTTCATCTTCAGGATCTGACCTTGTAAAGAGCAGTCAGGGTTGACCTCCTCTAGGACTGACTTCTTTGTTTGCCTTGCAGTCCAAGGGACTCGCAGCAGTCTTCTCGCAGCAGTCTTCTCCAGCACCATATTTCAAAGGCCTCAATTCTTTGGCACTCAGCTTTCCTTATGGTCCAACTTTCGCAGCCATACATTGCAACTGGGAAAACTGTAGTCTTAACTATACGCACTTTTGTTGGTAGGGTGATGTCTCTGCTTTTTAGAATGCTGTCTAGCTTTGCCATGGCTATCCTCTACAGGAGTAAGTGTCTTTTAATTTCTTGGCTGCAGTCCCCATCTGTGGTGATCTTGGAGCCCAGGAAAATAAAATTTGTCACTACCTTCATTTCTTCCCCATCTATTTGCCATGAATTGAGAGGGCCAGTGCCATGATCTTAGTTTTCTTAATGTTAAATTTCTAGCCAGCTTTTGCACTCTCCTCCTTCATCCACATCAGAAGGCTTTTAGTTCCTCTTCATTTTGTGCCATTAGAGTGGTATCATCTGCATATCTGAGGTTGTTGATATTTCTCCCGACAATCTTAATTCCAATTTGTGATTCATCTAGCCCCGCCTTTTTCATGATATGCTCTGCATATAAGTTAAACATGCAGGGTGACAGTATACAGCCTTGCCGAACTCCTTTCTCAATTTTGAACTAATCGGGTTCTGAGTCCAGTTCTCACTGTTGCTTCTTAATCCACATGTAGGTTTCTGAAGAGACAAATAAGATGGTGTGGTATTCCCGTGTCTTTAAGAACTTGCCATAATTTGTTGTGATCCACAAATCCACACAAATTTGTTGTGATCCACATAATTTGTTGTGATCCACAAAGGCTGTAGCATAATCAATGAAGCAGAAGAAGGTGTTTTTCTGGAACTCCCAGGCTTTCTCCATGATCCAGGGAATGTTGGCAATTTGATCTCTAGTTCCTCTGCCTCTTCAAAATCCTGCCTGTACTTCTGGTAATTCTCGGTCCATATACTGCTAGAGCCTAGCTTGTAGGATGTTGACCATAACTTTGCTAGCATGAGAAATGAGTGCAATGGTGCGGTAGTTTGAACATTCTTTGATATTGCCCTTCTTTGGAATTGGAATGTAAACAGAGCTTTTCCAATCCTTTGGCCACTGTTGAGTTTTCCATATTGAATGTAGCACTTTTACTGTATCATCTTTTAAGAGTTTGAATAGCTCAGCTGGAATACTGTCACCTGCACTAGCTTTGTTGTAGCTCAGACTTCCTAAGGCCCATTTGACTTCACATTTCAGGATGTCTGGCTCAAGGTCAGTTGCCACCCCATCATGATTATATTAAGCTCATTCTTGTAAAGTTCTTCTGTGTAATTTTGCCATCTCTTCTTAATCTCTTCTGCCTTTTTAGGTCCCTGCCATTTTGGTCCTTTATTATGTCCATCTTTGCATGAAATGCTCCCTTCATATCTCCAATTTTCTTGAATAGGTCTCTGGTTCTTCGTATTCTAATGCTTCCTTCTATTTCTTTGCACTGTTCATTTAAGAAGGCATTCTTACCTCTTTTAGCCATTCTCTGGAATTCTGCATTCAATTTGGTGCATCTTTCTCTTTCTCCCTTGCCTTTTGCATTCCTTCTTTCCTCACCTATTTGTAAAGCTTCCTCATATAGCCATTTTGCTTTCTTGCATTTCTTTTTCTTTGGGATGGCTTTAGTTGCTACTTCTTGTACAGTGTTGCGAACCTCCATCCATAGTTCTTCAGGCATTCTATCATATCTAATTCCTTAAATCTATTTGTCACCTCTACTGTATACACCTCTACTGTATATTCATTACGGATATGATTTAGTTCATACCTGCGTTGCCTATTGCTTTTCCCTACTTTCTTCAGTTTAAGCCTAAATTTTGCAATGAGAAGCTCATGATCTGAGCCACAGTCAGCTCCTGGTCTTGTTTTTACTGACTGTATAGAGCTTCTCCATCTTTGGCTGCCGAGCACATAGTGAATCTGATTTCTGTGTTGACAATCTGGTGATATCCATCTGTTGAGTCATCTCTTGGGTTGTTGGAAAAGAGTGTTTGCTCTTTGCTTTGTTCTCTTGACAAAATTCTACCAGCCTGTGCTCTGCTTCATTTTGTACTCCAAGGCCAAACTTGCCTGTTATTCCAGTTATCTTTCGGCTTCCTACTTTAGCATTCCAGTCCCCCATGATGATAAGGACATCTTTTGGTGTTGATTCTAGAAGGTGTTGTAGGGCTTCATAGAATCTGCCATCTATTGGACTAGTTGTGATGTTAAATGGTTTGCCTTGGATTCAAATTTAGATCATTCTGTCATACTGTATCCCAGTACTGCTTTTCCTATTCTTTTATTGACTATGAGGGCTACTCCATTTCTTCTGAGGATTCTTGCCTGCAGTAATATACCTGATAGTCATCTGAATTAAATTCATCCATTGCTGTCCATTTTAGTTCACTGATTCCTAAGTTGTCGATGTTCAGTCTTGTCATCTCTTGTTTGACCACTTCCAGCTTGCCTCATGGATCTTACATTCCAGGTTCCTATGGAGATAAAATCTTAACAGCATCAAACTTTCCTTTCACCACCAGATGCATCCAAAGCTGAGCATCCTTTCGGCTTTGGCCCAGTCACTTCACTCTTTCTGGCACTTCTAGTACTAGCCCTCTGCTCTTCCCCAGTAACATATTGGACCCCTTCTGATCTAAGGGGCTCATCTTCCAGTGTCATATCTTTTTGCCTTTTGGTACTGTCCATGGAGTTTTCATGGCAAAGATACTGGAGTGGGTTGCCATTTTCTTCTCCCATGGTCATGTTTTGTCAGAGCTCTCTGCTATGATCTGTCCATCTTGGGTGGCCCTGCATGGCATAGCTCATAGCTTCATTGGGCTACACAAGCCCCTTCACCACAGCAAGGTAATGAACCATGGAGGTTCATTAAAACCTTTCATAAAAAAACCTAATGAAGAAATACTTTTGGTGGCCAGGAATAAAAAGGGATATAGAAAGCTATGTGAAGAGCTGCATAGCGTGTGCAGCAATGAAGAAAAGACCAGGGAAAAATCCAGATCTGCTACAAGTGGTGAAGCCAACCCAGCCCTAAGAAGAGATAGTAATGGACTTTATAGTTTCTTCCAGAAAGTGGGGAAAGCACCATGATTTGGACAGTGATAGATCTTTTTTTTCAAACAAGCCCACTTCATAGTCTGCCTGAGCCTTTCATTTACCCAGAGACTTGCCAAGCTGTTCCTGCAGCACATCTACCAACTGCATGGGGTGCCAAAGAGAATCATCTCAGATTGGGGGGTGGGTCCAATTCACTGCTATGTTTTAGAGGGAGTTCATAAAGCTGATAGGATCAACTCATGGGCTTACTTTCACATGTCATCTGAGTACGAATAGAACTGTGGAATGAGTGAACGCAATGATAGAGCAATACTTCAGATGCTATGTCAACTACCAGCAGTCTAACTGGGTAGACCTCCTGTATGAAATTGCATACAATAACGCTGTATATAGCAGAATGGGGCTTACCCCATTCAAAGTAACTACAGGGGTGGTGTTTGTCCCCATGTCAGAATACCCTGGGGAGCCTCCTTCCTCAGTGAGTTTAACTGAGTAGGTGAGTTATTTGCAAAATACATGGAGAAATATAAAATGAGCACTGGCAAAGGCAACGGAGACTCAGAAAGTACAGGCAGACAGTAAGCAGTCACCCAGAAACTATTTCACATAGAAGAGAATGTATTTATCTACAAAGTATCTGAAATTGAAACTGCCCTGCCAAAATCTGGATTCAAAGTTTATAGGGCCTTACCCCATAGTGAAAATGATAAACCCAGTTATAATAGAGTTGAAACTGCTACATCTACTGGGAAAGTGCACCCAATGTTCCACTGCAGTTTGCTTAAGTCATTGGTGTGGTCAGAGCTAAGACCAGGGTAGCTCCAAGTCCAATTCTAATGAAAGGGGAGATACACTACAAGGCTAAAAGGATCCTGGATTCTAGGCTGTACAAGGGGAAACTTCAATACCTGGTTCAGTGGAAGGGATATCCAATGTCAGAAGATAAATGTGTGAAAGTGCAGAATATTAAGGAAGCTTAATTGATAAGGAAGTTTCATGAGAAGTACCCCCAGAAACCAGAAGGGCATACCTAAGGACATAGGGAACCCTGAGCTTTATTAATGTGTGTGTGTGTGTGTGTGTGTGCACGCACGCATGCTTGATGTTTCCCAGATGCTTCTCACTTTCTAGGGGGATCTGATTTTCAACTTCAAAATGGAACTGGGCTGCTGCAGCCATCTTTTTGTTTCTCAACTTGCCACACAGTATGGGAGTGGGGAGATGCTTGGAATGTCAAACTAGTCAATAACAACAGATGGTCCCATGGGGACCAAGGTCATATTGATAGGTGCTAACCAGAGATTAGAAAAAGTTGCCAGGTTGGACTTCTGGTGGTGACGTCAGGCGGTGCAGAAGCAAAGAACAGCAGCTCTGCTCTTTGTTTTTCTGATCCTCTCAAATCGGGGACCTTTCGAGGCACAGTATGTCTGGAGGACCGCGTGAATTAGAGGGGAAGCCTCTGGAGTAGCAAGGTGACAGGCAATCGTCTGCTACGATCAAAGGAACCTCCTTTAACCCGACTTGACTAAGCCTGTCATCCATGATGGCAGGCCCGAGGCCGTGACAAACCACACAGCAGGAAGGAGAAGATATAATTTAAACTACTAGGCGAAAGTATTCCAAATTTTAGAAAAGAGAAAGTAAAACCCAAAGTTATTAAGCCTGTGATTTTTGGTGTCTCGGTGTTTAAAGAGAACTCCAGATCAAGTTACATGGCGGCGAAAATGATCGAACGGAGCTAGTTTGGAAAAAAAAAAAACCTAAAACCAAAGGACTGAATGAGAAGAGTTTTTCTGAAGGGGAGAATGAAAAGACGGATTTAGGCTGGATCGGATCGGATGGGATGCCAGCTGGACATTTAAGAGTTTTTTGAATAAATTTAAATTTGAAAAGATTGAAACGAGATAACCCACGCTGAGAAAGAAAGGAAAAGTTTCGTAAGTTTTGGAAGTTGTGGTGGCTGAGAGGAAGATTGGAAAGAGAAGAAAAGCGGATTTGACAAAGGAGACTGAAGCTGAAGACGGAGTTGGAGTTGGAGAGTGATACCGTTTGGAGCTGAAACGGAGTGCAGATCGAGAGGAGGTGGGAACTGTTTAAAAGTGTGAGTTGAGGAGAAACTGTTGTTTAAAGGCAAGAGGTGAAATTGGAAAGAAATTGGAAGAAACCGGAAGAAATTGTGTGGAAAAGATTGAAGCTGAGAGTGGAGGATTTGATCAGAGCGGAGTGTGGAAGACTGGCTACGCAGATTGCTGGTTGAGAGAGGAAGACCCGGAGTGTGAATTGACTGGAGCGGAGTACAGTGGAATACAGCAGAGCGAAGTTTTGAAAGTTATGGAGGGTGAGAGGAAGGTCAGAAAGAGAAAGAGAAGCGGAATTGACTGAGGAGATTGGAGAGGAGGACGGAGTTGGAGGCGGAGTTGGTGCATGGCAGAGCTGGAGGCGGAGCGCAGATCGGGTCGGAGGATTTGGCCAGAGTGGAGAGTGGAGGATTGGCTGTAAGGATTCCTGGTGGAGAATGGAAGACTCGGAGAGTGAATTGACCGGAGTGGAACACAGAGGAATATAGTAGAACGGAGTCATTGCAGACAAGTGACAGGAAGTGCCTAGAGAGGGGAGAGATCGGGAAAGTGCTTGATAGAAGAGAGATTT
>JAEANM010005887.1:0-19119 GCA_017656035.1 Myanophis thanlyinensis
CATGTCCTGATGAAAGCGCTCTCCTTGCTCCTTGGCCACAAAAGCGATGTTTCGGGGGTCTAACGACTATTTTCTACATACTTGCTGTTCAATTAACCAGAAATCAATAATTTGAAACCAGAAACAGAAATTTTTTGAAAATTTGTTACACAGTTTAATCTGTTCCATCAGAAATAATTGATTGTGCGGCCTTTTGAGGATTTTCATTTCTCAGTTCTTAAAAACTGAGAGAATGAATAATTTGCTTCTTGCTTGCAATTAGCCAAGATCTGGGTGTCAGGATCTTCCATTCCTAAGCTTTTTCCCTTTCAGATTTCCTCTGACTCCCATAGAAGAGGGGTTCTGGCAATCTGTGCTCAGTGGCAGGAGAAACATTGACCTGCAGCTGTTTTTCCTTTTCTTTTTTTTTCCTTGACAATATTAAGTGGATGCTACAGAAGGTGAAGGGAAAAGGCACAAAGTGCCCTCTGCTCAGTGAGCTCAGCTGCAGCTTTCAGCTGCAGAATTAATTTGCCCTAGGATTTTGAGATAACGTTGCCTGAATCTGAAGGTTTTGAGGGCTGTGGCATATTTTGACAACATCCCCCATCAGTAGGAGAAGGCAAACTATGTACATCCCTTAATTTGTCCATTTAGTGATAATCCTGTGCACAATAATATTTGGAAGAGCCAATTTCTTTTAAAGAGAGACAAAATGAGATCCATTCTTAAAGGATGCTATCCTTTTATTGTGAATAACATTATCTATTTACTGCATTCCAAAAATCTCTTTTGGCTATGGTCTGTCCCTCTCAATTAGGTTATATTGCTACTGTGTCACATGTTGCCTTACATTTCTACTGCTTATATGCTTCAAGTTGCATTCCTTCTTGGAATTCCTTCTGGGAAAAATAACAAAGGTTATAAATAAATAAAAATGTTGACCTAGAAACTAACTGCCCGATGATCAGTCTGTCTTTTTACAGTAGTGGTGTATACTGCTGACATTTTCATTTTTATTGCTAAATTTTGTTGCAACCCTTGCAAGGAGCATTCAGTGTCGCCTTGGTCAGTTTTAGCTTACAGCTTGCAGGATAGGTCAATAGAAGCAGCTGGTCAGGAGACAAGGAAACAGTCCAGCTGAGTCCTCCCTTAAACTCAGTTTGCTTTATTTACTGTACAAAGTCAGTTGACTGAAGTTAGAAGTCTGAGTGTGATCTGATCTGCTGAGCATAATTAGGGCAATTCTGTACTGCGATCATTTTCATTCATTGACCCTTTCAAAACCCAGAAGCAGTTTGAAAGTGATCTGTGATTGTCTTCATTTTTGCTGATTTGACATAAAGAAAAAATAATGAAAATCATTCCCCACCCAAAGTTGCTACAGAATAATAGAACAGAATAATAGAGTTGGAAGAGACTTTGGAGATCGTCTAGTCCAACCCCCTGCTTTGGCAGGAAACCATTTACCATTTCAGACAGATGGTTGTCTAATCCCTTCTTTGTTATTAAAAAAAACCAGGTTTGTAACCAAAAGAAACAAAAAACCTTACTTGATCAGAAAGTGGAAGAAAGGAAAGGGGGAAAATATACACTTCTTGATGTTCTGCACACCCTCTAACCCCGTGCTAAATATAAAGGGTAATTTGACAAAAGTCTTGCTATCTAAGGCAATGTCATGCAAACACTTATTTAAAAAAAACCCAACAACCATGGTTACTTTTTTTATGAACTCAAAGACTTTTCCCATTTCTTCTGTTTGTTTGCTTCCCCACTATCTGAAAGACAATTCTAAAATACATTTTGAAAGATGTCCCTCCATTCCACAAGGTTGTTAAGCAAATATAAAGCAAGGAGAGAAACAAATTTTGTATGTGTGTGCAAAAGTAAGCATTGCTTTGTTAAAATTTGTTCACCTTCAACTGCACTTTGTACTGTTTATAGTAATAAGAGTTCATCAAAATGACCTTAGCAGGCAAGATTATTGTCTATTAATGCAATTTTTTTGCTAGCACCTCATCCCCATATGGTGTCTCTGTATAAATAAATGTTCTACTTAATAATGCTGTTATCATTCTGCCCTTTGTGCTATTGTAAAAATAATGTTGAATAATAAATAATCTGTCAAATCTTAATTAGATTAAAATTAATAATACAACATTCTTTTTTTTTCTTTTTAAATGCAGGAACAAGAAACTCCAATATGTTTCATTTTGCCTTCTATCATTTTAATTGCTTTTTCTTTGTTATAATTAGCACAGCGCTTTTATATGCAAAGTTTTCTTTTTCCCAGATTTATTTTATGCACACATGCATGTGCATACAAGCACATAATATTTCTAGGTTGGTTATTGCTTGGTGCAGTTTTGATGGAACAGTTGTTGCTCAAGGCCAACTCAGAGCAGAGTTATACTCTTAAACTTTCCTTGTGATGCAAATCCCATCCCTATGCTGGTATTAATTTGGAAGCGAAATAGGTACAGCATACAGTACTTTTGGGCATGCAGAATCAGTAGCCGAACCCTGGTCCCTGAACTTCTTCCACTTTGGACCCAACCTGAGCAAGAGGCATTAGTAGTGTGAACTGTGCTGTTCTCACTGAACGTGGACAAAAAGGAAGCTACAATTAGTTCAGCAGAACCATGCAACTTAGGAAGCCACTAAAGGTCCTTCAGCTCTTACATAACAACTCTCTTGATCTGGTTTCTGAATTTGTGATTGAAGGTGCTAAATAGACTCAGCTTGCTCATGCCTACTTCTAATTCTAATTCCTTTTGCATAACAATAAGATAAAGGTAGAGCTACCCTGAGTCAATATCATTGTCTATTTTCCCCCAACTAAGCAACCTCTTCTGCATTCTTCTCATGGCCAAAGCTAAATTCTTCTACATGTTTTTCTTATGTACCAAATAGCAGTACAGTCATGAAAGGGTTATCCATCATCTTTATGTTTCAGATCTGAGCTTAATTCCCCTGATTTGTAAGAATAAGAAAAATATTTCAGGACTTCTATTTATATCCTATTTAATAGCTTTTGGTCCTAATGCAAGATATAACACTGTCCATTGTTCACTAACCTGATGCCCACCATATATAGCTATTGGCCTTGTTTTCTGGGAATAATGAAAGTTGAAATCTAGCACATCTGGATGAGGTGATGTTAGGAGAATACTATTTACTTCAAGATCTGGAGTTGTAGGTTACACTTAATGAACTGAAAACTGGAAACAGTTTTCAACAACCTGCAATAATTCATATCAAGCAGTCCCAGGAAATTAAGAATGGTGGCACCATTAGAACAGATTGTCTTCCTAATATTTTAATATCTGTTCCATAGTACAAACTACAAAGCAAGATTCAGGAAATACAAAAAATCAGATACTGAGCAGAGAGTACTTAATAGGTTCCATGTTGCACTGGTTAATACATCCAGACAGTTGAGTTCATGAAAATCCTATTATCAAGAATGAGACAGCAGCAAGAAAAAATGTAATTGAATCTTGCTGTATCATTGGTTTTCAGTTAACTGAAAACTTTTATGATCCTGCCTCCAGAGTTTATACCTAGAGCCAGAACGTAATTTTTCAGAGATAAATTAAATAAACAAGAGTTTAGAAAATAGGGAGTTATTCTCAAAGAAGCTTAATTTTCCCCCAAGAACCTTTGCTTTTGATGAAATACCCCAAGCAGTCACTCTAAATCAGGGGTCGGGAACGTATGGCTCGTGAGCCAGGTGTGGCTCTTTTGAGAATTTCATCTAGCTCACAGAAAAAATAAGTCTTGTCACCAGAAGCCCTTGTGGGCAAGCGACATTGCGGCCGCCATTTTGAAAATGGGCAGAATGGCGGCTGCCATTTTGAAAATGGGCAGAATGGCGGCCGCCATTTTGGATGACACACGAGGAAGCTGCAAACGCCATCTCTGGCTCCAGCAACTATTTCAGACAACCTGGGGACCCTGTACGGGAGACAGCACCATTTTGGAGGCCACGTGTGTTCAAAGCAGCCTCCCTTGCTGGCCGGTAAGCTTTGTAGGCGAGCGATGCTGCGGCCGCCATTTTGGAAGAGGGCAAACTGGCAGCTGCCATTTTGGATTTATTTTATTTTTTTATCAAGATTTATTCACAAATTCGCCTTTGTGGAGAGAGCAGGTTCTGCATTGTGTCTAATTATATGGCTCTTACTGAAATAAATTTCCAAATATTTTGCTTTCATGGCGCTCTGAGTCAAAAAGGTTCCCGACCCCTGCTCTAAATGATCATGGATGCGTAGATTTATGAGTTTAGCAGGGTCTCACCCTTTATATTTGAGTTAGCCAATAGCATCCTGCTGTAGCCAAAAAGGCAATGATGATACTAAGGATTTGAGTTCAAGGTTTCTTTTTCAGATGAAAATTTTTGTAAATCTGAACAAGCTAACAAAATCTTATAAGGAAAGGTCTATGTTTTGATCACCATATCCTTATCTGATCATGTAAATGCTGTGAAGAATATCAGACATGTGTCAAGAACTTGGCCCACCATTAGTTGGGGGTGGATCTATTTTTGGATCAAGCCATTAAAATACAAAATGAAAAACTTGAAATCCTTTTTGCTAAGTAGAAGTGCTATGTCCATCTTGGTAACGTTGGCCAGCTGCATGAATTGTTTTCAAGAAAAGGGAATGGGTGTAGGAAAAAGAATGGAATGGTCTTGTTCAATCTTTGCTGCCAGTAGAAAACAAACATTTTAAAAATACATTCCAACAGGTCTCACAAGAACCTGATTCTCTAAATGCATCTCAGCAAACATTATCCTTAGCATTTCTTACCCAAATGAAGGGAGATTGATCTTGACATTTTGCTTTTGAAATAGAGAATGGGCATAAGCTATATCACACAAAACAACAGAAAAAGCTGAATTGTACAATATTAACAATTTCAAAATAATGAATAATGACATATTACTTCTCTGAAAGGTTTACATGGTTTTTCATGTTTCCATACTTGCTTTTTAAAATATTTAGAAATGAAAACATTTGCCTCTGTAATAAAAAAAAATAGCAATATATTTTTGCGTATTAAAATGACTGCTTTGGCAGGTACTTCTCTTTGTAGCTGTACCACCTCTTTCCCAAAAATTCAGCAAGTTTTAAGGGGCCCATATCATCTAAGGTAATATGGGTGTAGTGATTCATGCTCTAGGCAGGATCAGGGAAACATGTTCAAATTCATCCTGAACCATGGAAGCTTACTGAGTAACTTTAGGCCAGTCATTTGTTCCTTTGTTTTTTAACAGTTGGATTATCTAGAAATGCTCTCTTTCATTGTTTTCCGAAGCCCTCATTTTGTTTCAAACCAACTACCTGAGTTTATTACTTGAGAGAATGATACACAACATTTAGTTATTCAGATAATTTAAATTATTGTTTCAGTTCTCAGAAGAAACCATTAAAGACCTATAAGGGAAGATAACAGTAACTTCATTAACAAACTATTTCACCTCAAAAGATACCCCTCAGCATCTTCTAGAGTGATTCTGAAAATACTGATACAACTGCTTTGTTGCTTTACAACAAGGTTAATTTGTATTGCATATGTATCATAGTGGAAACACTTTAACTTAACTTTGAGGATGGAACTGATATAACCTGCCTAATATAAACTTGTGTGAGGTCATTTTACTGGAGATTCTCGTGACGATGATAAAGCACCTTCTTGATTGAGATGTCCTTTCATGATTTTTAATATATTATAAATGAAAACAAATTTCACCTCTTTCTAATCTGCTGTGCTGTTTCTTCCTAAATACAACTCAATGTAAGATTTTCAGAATCTTCATGTTTATTCTTTCTATAGTGGATTATTTAAATCCTATTCCCATTGCATGGGCTGTTATAATAGTAGCCATAAAGAGTTTATCCCTTCACATTGCATACTGCATAGTGAGTTTACAGCATGATGACATAAAGTTTGTGTTAACACAAGAATTCATTGCATATATATAAAAAGGTACTTGCCTATTTTGGAAGACTGATCTGTAGTAAATCCAGCTATTTTGAAGGAATATAATTGATGTCCGATACCGCCAAATCGTTAAATATTATTGTTAGTTATTATTATTAATGTTAGTTAACTTGATTAATTATTCTGACCATGATATTATACTTACAGTTGCCAGAATTTATTAATTTAATAAATAAGCATTGACTTACTGTGTGAATACTAGTGTGTGACTACTTAGTGGAAATACATTTCCTTTTTATCTAATATAGCTACTTGGAATATTACAGAAAAATGTGTGTACTATATTCACTGAATATTCCACTATTTCTCAACAGCTGAAGAAGGCAGAAGCCAAAATAAATATTTTTCTGTTTCTAGTTCCTGTTGTATTAATCACTCTTGGATGCATGGATGAGCGGGGTGGTTGTATAAATAGTCACACATTATTGTAAACTCATATTGTACTATATTGTTCAAACCTATTGCTTCAGAAAAGAAAAATGCACCCAGCTCTCTAATATATCATTTTATCTGATGTAAAAATCAGTGTTAGCTTTGAAAAATGGCACAGCTTTTCTCTACTCTTGCCAGTCACTTTTAAAATTGCTATTAATCCTACTAGAGGAAAAAATTGTTAATATATAGGAATTTGTATATTAATATGAAAAAATATTAATAGACTGGAGGAAGTTTAAATCAGAAAAATAATATGGGCCAATAGTTAAAATATTTCTTATACAAGAAACCCCCAACAGGAGCAATAAAGTAAAATAAACATAATGTGATTATGGATCAAATTATAACATTTAATTTGTTTCATTATTTATAGTGAAATAAAAAATGTTTTATCAATAAAAATTATGGTTGCCATCATCAATAGAATTTAATCAAAGAAATATTTTTAAAAATCCCTTCTTCTCTTCGTCCTCCTCCTCCTCCTTCTCCATCTTGCAAGGCAAATATTGAACACAGTTATTGAATTATCACACTTGATGTAAACTAGCAGTTCTTTTTTTCCTGCCCCACTCTACGTACCTCATCTATGTGTAGAACAGACAGATTCTACTAGCACTTTTCAATTATAAAAAGTCTTATGAAAGAACGCAGAACAATTTTCTGATATTATCTAAGCATTGGTGTTAAATATATAGCTAAAAAATACCTGGTAGTAGATAAATGTTGATTTTTAAAAGAAATGCAGGAAGAGAATCAGGCTGAAATTTATAATCTGACGTTTATAATCCATTATGGGAGGGTATGGATTTTTACTCCATAAAATACTCTAAACTAAAGTGAATTGAAATTAAACTGAAGCTGGGCTATGTTGTTGTTTCCCAATGCTGAACACATTTTAGTATAATTTTGTCTAAAAGTTTCAAAGGGCTTTAAGCATTATGATTGGTTGCACAGTCATTCAGATATTTAGACTGGCCCTGCATTTCCAGACTTAATAAACATCCATAATAATATTTTAATGTGGTTGCCAATGTATTTATTTTGTAATATTTTAATAGTTTTAATGTTTTTATATTTTATGTTGTATACTCTCTAGTCATTTGTTGAAATGGGAGACTGTAGAAATCAAATAAATAAATATTGAATATAGAATTGGAAAAACAATGCACTGGAACTTTTCATATATTTTATGTCCTTAGTTTGCAAATGGTTCTGAAGATATGTTTAATTTTTTTTTTTTTTTTTTGCTTAGAATGATTGAAGATTGTGGGAAAAGAGGAGCTACCATGGCAGAAAGGAGGCAGCTGTTTGCAGAAATGCGTAAGTGCTATGGCATGTTGTATTTTGTTCTGTTGTTTATCCGACAGATGTTAGATTTCTTGCAAAAGGCCAACAAGATAGAATATACCCATGGTAAATATTACATGGATTTTCGCCTGGGGCTATAGACAGTTTATTCTATAAAGTAAGAATTTTCAACACAAAGCAGGAGCAAGAAACTACATTTAATTGACAAAATGCAGGTTTTTTTATTATTTCAATGCAGACATAGAGCTAAATATCTCTAGTATTCTTGCTTTGGGAGAAAAGGAATGTGAACAGTTCAAAGCCATTGTGTTGTCACCAATAACCATGTTAAAACTCAAATATATTTTCTCACTGTAATTCCATTTTCTTCACTGGATGCTGACCCAATTTGTTAGGACTGAATTTTCTCCAATGCTTAGAAAGCAAAATCAAAAACTGTTCTAATTTGGTATAATCTCATGTGTATCTTGTTTAATGTAATCTATGTAATTTGTTCTGGATTATTCAATTCCAAGCAATGCGCTTACTTTTTTCTGGGTTTCTTAAATCACAGTTTTAGTTTCTTAATTTGGAATACGCTTAAAAGTTTGCCAGAATATAAATGTTGTTTGGCATTTTATTTTGTGGGTAGAATTGAAACAGTATGACATTGACGTTAATATTAAAACTGCAATGCTTCAGGCTAAAAAGCAACAAAAGGCTTTTGAACTATAAGAAATCATACATGTAGCAGCTGTCTGCAGTTCTTAACCTAAATGTGTCTTTTCCGGAATCGTGTGGTGCCAGTGAAGGACATCTATGCAATAGCAGAAGAAATATGCAGACAAATGCCACACACTCTAAAGGACCTTTTTGCCTTCGAATTTAGTGAGCTGCACACCTAATTAAGATACTTTAAATTGCAGTTGAGCTGCATCCTTCACAATGCATCTGGACAGCAAACTAAAGCCATCTAAACATCTTAGATTTCTGCTGTCATCAGCCACAAGCAAAGTCCAAATAAAATAATATTATAATATATAAAGTTTCTATATATAGAAACATCCAAAGCTATATCACCTTTTTTTGCACATGCACTTCAACTGCATCTTAGCACTTAATCAATGTGATGGATTGCTCCTTCAAAAAAATCTTGAAGCTCTCTATTACTATTACTTAGTTCCATTGTTAATGACCCAATTAGTAGTTGAGGAATTATTATTATTATTATTATGGAAGTTCATCGAAAGACTTAATCCTTTAAAAATAAATGTATTCTGTTTGACAGGAAATGAAATAGAACTCTACCAAAACCAAATTTTTAAAAATCCCAAAAATATTTTAAAAAGCAAAAAGCAAACTTAGTAATATTCAATAGTTAACATGACATTAAAAAGAAGAAGAAAAAAAGGAGATCACTGAAATAGTTTCTTATGTGTTTGACTGCATGACCAATGATTAAAATAAATTCCCAGGATGAAACACTGAATAGTTCAGGACAATTTTTGCCAGCCACAGATTGCACTGAAGCAGTTAGTTGATAAAAGAAATTTATCCAGAGTATTTAGCACATGAAAGTGAAAAATAAATAAAAGTTTTGTTAGTGGCAATGAAGAGCGGGGAAAAAAACTGCTCTGTTTTCCTCCCTCCCAATATGGAAGTTAAATAGAAGACCATTAACATTCCTTTTCTGTGTTCTAGTTATAATACCAAAACAGAATTTTTTTTTTACTTTAAAAATTATATTTGCTGTCAGAGACTTTGATGAATGTCTTGATTTTATATGTTATCACATTCAGAACTTTGAGAATAACCTCATGATCACCTCCTTGGTGATCGGTGACTTAACGTATCTTATGATATCTACCTTATCATTGAAAGTATTGACCAATAAAAGTCATAAATTTATTATTGCATTTGCATTCTAAAATTGTTTGTATTTTCATGGAAGGCACTTTTTGAGGACTTCCTGCTTTGTAGGGTCACCCCAATAATATAAATAGAAATGTTTTCATGTTAGATGACAAACAACAACAACAACAAAAAGATTCAGCCTTTCTAAAGTCATTCCAATTTAGAAAGGCTGAACCTTTCTATCAGTGTCTTAGGCCAGGGGTCCCCAACCTTGGCAACTTTAAGACTTATGGACTTCGACTCCCAGAATTCCTCAGCCAGCCATGCAGCAGGTTGGATACCATGCTAGCGCTGAGAAATTCTGGGAGTTGAAGTCCATAAGTCTTCACATTGCCAAGGTTGGGGACCTTTGTCTTTGACCAACCCTAAACTTTTAAATAAAATCTTGCTGATGGGCTAACCAATGAAATGCAATTAAATTTCATTACTTTGTCGTAACCAAAACATATTTCTTTATGTTTTGAAAACAGTAAACAATGTCTTTGAATCACAAAAGACTGAAGCTGTTTCATTTTACCTTGCAGAATTATCTTAGCCTAGTTGTAATAAAAAACAGATTTGTGCTTGCAAAGTAGAGCACTGTTTTTCCCCCCTGCCTTTTTCTCAGAGATCCCCAGATTAAGATAACCTCTGCTCCAACATTTCAAATAGACTGGATGAATTAGAACATAGTAAGTGCTCAGGCAAAGAGTCCTCTTGCAATCTGTGTTCTCCAATGAATGTCATAAACAAATTTATCCAAGGACCGTAAGTAGGTCATATCTGGTTTAAAGATAATATATCAGCTTCAGTCAAGCAAAGATACTGACTCACACTTGCTACTAACATATACAACTGACTGCTTTTCTAGCTTGCTTTACATAAATCAGGAAAGGGCAATTCACTGTTAACAGCCTTTTTTGATGCCTCCCAAAATATTTAGCAAATTCTTTAGGAGAGTGAACCAGAAAATTATGACAGTATGATTTCCTGCTAATACTAGGAAGAAAATTAAAGGAACAAGTGTGTTAATTCTCTGTGTCCATTACTGATAAAAATTAACTTTCCAAGTATCTAGAAACAAAAAAGTCTTCAAAAGCCTGGCACTTCGGTAATGGTGTCACTTAGCTCATGGCTGCTAAAAAATAATAATAACTATTGCCCTTGGTTGTAAAAAGATAATCTTTTCCCTGTCATAATCAATAGATTAAACTTCCACTGAAATGTTTGTGTCTTTATTAAACTAAGCTTGCCATGCCGTGTCTGCCTTCATGAGGACCTCTGGCAATCAAGCAATCAGTCTATGAAATAAAACTCTGTAGGAAATGTCCATGAAGTCACCTGGAGTTCAGTTCTTTTTATGTGAACTAAACTGTTAATTTTAAGAACTTTCCCTCTATTGGAACTCGGCTATTTGGTAGTTGCTTTATATTGTTTGATTGTGGTTTGATCATATTGGGAGTCGGGCAACATATTTATTTAATAAAACTATACTGGCTTTCAATGTGATAAATTGAAACTTCCCCTTTGGTAAAATCTTTTACCCCTAATTAACTATAGATAATAATAAAAGGCTCTAAAATATCCTAGAGAAAGCTTATATTGTTGGGTGAGGTTAGGCACAGAACCCATATATCTTAGCACATATACTTTTCCACCATTAGGGGCTCAAGATCTGGATCGTATCCGTTTGTCCACCTACCGAACAGCATGTAAGCTTAGATTTGTGCAGAAAAAATGTAACTGTAAGTATATCACTGATTAATTTGTATTTCCTTCACTAGTCCACTACTGTGAAATTGTGCATGTTGTATATCTGTTAGGAATTAATTTTAATAAACATTCAGAAAATGCAAATAACAACAGCTAACTCTTCAGAAGAATAGGGTAATTCACAACTCTTTATATATGCATCAAAACATCTAAACCTACATGTTTGGATACAGATATTAAGAGAATAGAATTTAACTGCTGAGGTAAAATTCCAAGGGAAACTATAGCAAACAGCTTTCCTCTCACAATTTTGCTATTTAATACTATTGTGTTTGTTTATTTTATTGGGTATTATGTTTTACACCTTGGTGTAAGTTAACTTTAAACACCTGCAGTAATAACATTTTTTGCTTTTAAAAATTTCATTTTAACATTCAAATTAACAGGTTTTTACTTATAAAGAATGAATTATATAAGTTATTCCTGGGAATGTGATATGCTTTTCAAATGTTCAGCACTACAAATTATTTGACAATATCTATTAGCATTTTCCATGCTACAGGAATCAAACATTGTAGCATTCAATAGCATTTAAAAAGATATATATGGGAGTTTATGTGGGAAGGATTCTTTCTTTGGCTCTGCTTCCCAGATGGATCCCTTATTGTTTTACCTTACTTTGTAGATATTTCTTCTTCTTTTGACTGTTCCCGTTAGGGGTTGCCACAGTAAATCATCATCCTTCTACCAATAACACTACTATTCCTCCTCTGCACATGTCCAAACCATCTCAATCTGGCCTCTCTGACCTTATCCCCGAAACAGCCGGCCTGAACTGTCCCTCTGATGTGCTCATTCCTAATCCTTACTTTGTAGATTACTTTGTAGAAATTTAAATTCAATTATTATTTTTCTGCCTGAGTCATTAATTAAGAGATATGCAGCTTTCATAATTTAGTGGGTATTTAAAAACAGAAGAACTGAAGCCTTTTCTGTTCATGAGAACTAATACATATAGAATCTGCTCGATGTCTCTCCTGCTATTCATCTCTCCATTTGTGTTGGTAGAATGTCATATACAGTATTTTCATGTCATATATGGTTTTCACCAAGCATGGGCAATCTGTGTTGCATGCAGTTCTTGGCTGCAAAAGTAATATTGCCTTGAGAACAGCAACACGTCTCCGTTGGATGGCTGGTAAAGATAACTGGTTGTTGATTTTCTATAAATTTGGAAACCAGAGTATAATATAAGGAATAATTATGTTGTTTAAAATTGATGGGATGACAAAAATAGAATTAAATTTTATGTGGCCCATGAAGAGCCCACATATTTAAAGCTCTATCCTCTTAATCAAATAAATAGTAGAAGTGCAAGTAATACTATGACATCCCTTCTTCTTTGTTCTAAATGTCTGCCTACAGTTTTTGTCTCCTTCAGTGACAATATTAAACTTGTTTTAGTACATCCCAGTCGTCCTCCAATTTTGCCTTTAATTTCCTTTTTGATCTTTACCATTCCTTTCCTTCTTCTTTTCTACTGTACTAATCTTGCCTAATCCTTCTATGTGACCCATATTCCTTTGCCATCTCCATTATTGTTTCCACCATCTCACTTCCTTCTTCCATAGGCAGCACAAATAAACAAGTACTGTCCTATATTGATTCAACTGTAGGTCTATAAGAAGACTAGGCAACCTGTAATCCCTGGGCATTATATCACTCTTGGGCCTCTTTTTTTTATGAGTACCAGAGCCCATTTTGAACACTGTGAAAATTGGCATTATGGTTCAAAGCAGGAATCATGTGCATAACTTGGTTCAGTCAGAATCTTCTAAAGATGGAGGCATAGGAAGCCCATCAGCATTGCCTACATCATGGTGTAAGATTACATATACATGTGAGCAGTTCCAAGGAAAATAATAGTAGATATGTCATTAATAATGAAAATGTTGTTCCTTACATTCAGTTTATGTAGCCTTGACTTACACTAAGTTTTTATTTTCATGATATCCTTGACTGTAGCCTTTGCTTCACCACTCTCAACTACTTAAAAGCCTTTTAGTTTCCAGCATGACTCATTCTCAGCTTCCAATGCTGCTATTCTCTCCTTGAACATAGGCATTGTGCTATCTCATTTTTTCACTCTCATATATATATATATATATATATATTTAAAACTCATAGCTTTTCACAAAGTCATTAGACCAACTCTTTAATAAACCAAACAACAATATTTTTGAACAGCACTTATGTTCAGGCTTTTAACATTACCTTTTTCTCTCATCATTCCTCTCCCCTTTCTCTGTTATATTCTCCCCTTTATATTTTAGACTGGCTCATCTCGAGACTATGAAATGTTCTAAAAGAAATAATGTATAAGTTACAGATCTATAGGTAAAGGTAAGGTAAAGGTTCCCCTTGCACATACGTGCCAGCAATTCCCAACTCTAGGGGGCGGTGCTCATCTCCGTTTCTAAGCCAAAGAACCAGTGCTGTCTGATGACGGTTCCATGATCATGTGGCCAGCATGAGTAAATGCCCAAGGCTCACGGAGTACTGTTACCTTCCCACCAAGGTGGTCCCTATTTTTCTACTTACATCTGTTACTTGCTTTAGAACTGCTAGGTTGTTAGAAGCTAGGGCAAATAACGGGAGCTCTCTCCGTTACGCGGCGCTAAGAATTCAAACCACTGAACTGCCATCCTTTCTGATCGACAAGCTCAGAGTCTTAGCTACTGAGTGACCATGCCCCCAGATCTATAGCTATGAATAAATCAACCAATTGCCAATAACAAAGATTTTTATATAAATTTGAATAGGATCTATAAGTATAGGTAGTCCTTGACTTACAACAGTTCTTTTAATTACAACAGCACTGATAAAAATGACATGACCGTTTTTACGCTTATGACTGTTGCAGTATCCTCATAGTCATATGGTCAAAATTCAGCTTGATAACTGACTCATATTTATGATGATTGTGTTGTCCCAGGATCATCTTTTGTGACCTTCTGACAAACAAAGTCAATAGGGAAGCCAGATTCACTTAACAACTGTGTTATTAACAACTGCAGTGATTTGCTTAACAACTGCGGCAAGAAAGGTTTTAAAATGGGGCAAAACTCATTTAACTAATATCTCACTCAGCAACAGAAATTGTGGGCTCAGTTGTGATTGTAAGCCAAGGACTACCTATAAAGTCTTGATAAACTAAGAATATTTTCTGAAAAATTCAAAATGGACTGTGCATGTTTTTCTGGGAACGGCAGGAAAGGAAAACAGAGGCCACCCACAAAATATAGAAATATTTTATAGAAATAGAGTACATGGAAATAGAGTAAATGGTGAGCGGTCCCAAGTTAAATTACAGATAATACCAACATGAATTTCGGGCCTGATTTCAGAATACTGAGCATTCACAATATGTCTTTAAAAATTGGGATTCTAAAACTACTGTTCCTTTTCCCTTAGTCTAAAATGCTTCATGTGCTCATAGTGCAGGCTTTTTGCTTTTATTTTTAGTCATTTGTTCTAAAAAAAAGCATTTAGTAAGACAAAATCTACCATTTTTTTACACTGGTCTATAACCACTGAGTCAGAGTGTAGCCACATACTGTAATTAAAATTATATAAGAAAGTATTATTATACAGCTGGAGAGCTATCACCAAAATTGCTGCATTTTACTCAATTGGCTATATGATTATTCTACATATAGTGTAGACTATATAGTGACAACTATAGAAAGAGCAATGATAGCTGATTTCCTGATATGAGAAGAAACAGTTGATGGTCAGAAACTATAATAAATATAAGATCAAGCTGATTATTCTTTAATCAAATCAAGAGTTCATATCCTCAATGGTGTTTAATTTGGAATCTTGGAGTTAACTACCATGATTTTCATGGGAAATAGAACAGTGGTCTGCTCACTATGAAGGAGACCTGTTCACTTCCATGCCTGTCTTACTTTTAGTTCTTCTTTGCCTTCCTCACCATGTTTGTGGTCAGTGACATTGATAGGCATGGGAATTGAATTCCATGCATCTTAAAGTAGCCAAGATTGAAAAACACATTGATCTAATGTTTTCTTTGATTCCTGGAAAACATTTTTGGCTTGGATTTGCCATTCATTTTCTAATGAGCAAACTAGATTGCAAATAAAAACTAAGAACAAACCGAATTGCAAAAAGAAACCCATCTAGGTGCATTCCTACTTGATCTAGTTCCTGCTATTCTCCTGTGAAAACACATAATAATTTCTAAATAATTTCTAAACTACCTCTTAAATAATCTACCTCTCTTAACCACTCCATAATCTCCCTCCCTTTCTATACTACCCCCTTTGCCTACTACCTCGCGAGTGATTGAAAACACATTTCACTGCATTTCGTACTATGTATGTATATGTATGTGATGAATAAATTTGATTTGATAAATGTCAGCATGCATATGTTTGTTTTAAATTCCTTCTCATTTCACTGTTTCTAATCTATATTAATACTGTCTTTATTGATAGGATATTTATGTGTTAATTTAAGTGGTTCCTGTTTCTGTAGCTGGCTGCTATGATTCAGCCTGAATATTTGAAGATGCAGCTTTTCATTTTGCTGAGGTGTTAATATAGCCCTAAGATGGGATTTTAGTATTATTCAGTGCATAAAATAGAAGCAGAGAAAACATGTCTGACTTAAATTTGGGCTTCTAGAACTGAGTTGGAAAAACCAAGCAAAGTTTTTTACTCTTATCCAGGAGCCGAGATCTGGTAGCTCTAACTAATCAACCTTTTATTTTATCATGGAGGAGCCATAGGCAATCATTTCAAATTTAGTAACTGAACAGTTCCCTTTGAATTTTCCAGCTACAAATCACATTAGTCCAGGTTGCACTGGGTCAACTTGGTCCATATAAAAATAAAGATAGATTGCCCCACTATTTTCAAGCTGTCGTCATAAAGCCTTCTTCCTCTAGCAACTAAAAGGGTAACCCAATACAAAATAGCAGAGTCAAGCTTTATGGCTATATTATAATTTCATTTCAAATTACCTATAGAAACATTACAAAGATGTAAATAAACAGATAACAGATATAACTTTTCAAAGAATTGAACTTGCACTATAGAAACAGGCATTAGACAGATTATTTAAAAAGTAGGAATAAAAGATTCTTGGTAAGGAAGATTATTTCCATCATATAATTCAATTGCATCATATAATTCAGTATGCAACAAAATCATTTTAATGCATGCCAATTAGTGTACATTCAAAGTACAATAAAGTTATTCTGTTCTGTTGTTCTGTTCTGTTCCATTCCGTTCCATTCCATTCTACTATCTTTTAAACGTGTAGATATTAATACAGATTGGCTGGATTTAGTAAAAGAGCCAATTTAGTGGCTAAGGTGCTGGATTAGGAGCAGAGAAACATGAATTCCAGTTCTATCTTGGGCACAAAAATCAGATTAGTGAGTTTGGGCCACTCTCATTCTCTTTTAACCTAGTAACAAAGCAATAACAAATCATTTGTGAAAAAACTGTCAGTGTATATTAGTTGCACATATTAGGTGGGGGAGAGAGAGAGAGAGAGAGAATGAATGAATGATGGTGATGTGTTATTGATAATGCCCCGTATTGTTTCCACAAATCATGTAATACCTTCCAATGTATTTTTGTATTAAGAGAGACATATATATAATCATAAAGCTGGAAAAGCCATTTACTCATTGAACACAACCCCTGCTTAATGCAGGAGTCGTAAGTTAAAACATCCCACACATACAGCAATTTTAACATCTGTGTGAAGCCACCCAATAAAAGAGATATTTTTATTAATTAGATCATTGAAAAACTTACATTACCGTTCAGATTTTTTTTAAAATGGTCTAATATTCAGTAGGAATCACTCTTAAACATGTTCCATGTTCTCCTCCATGTCATCATATCCAACCTTTCAATTTCTCTTCAAGGAATATCCAGCTTCTTCAGTGACTTTTCATAGACCTTGATTTCTGGTCCCTAATTTATCTTCATATCCCTTTTCTGATCCTGTCCCAACAACTTTGAATCCTTAAAGTTTGGTGCCAGAACTGAACATAGTATTCAAGATAGGCTCCAAAGTCCCTTCTGTTATTCTGTTAAACGTGGATAAAAAGTCTTGGGAAGCCAGGGAAAGGTTCAGCTGCCAATCAACAACATTTGCTTACAACTAGCACGTAACTACTGTAGGGAACAACAAGAAACAAAAAATCCCTTCTATTGTTGGTCTACTCTAAATGAAAAGTTACTTCTCCCCCCTCCCTGCCCCAGAACCTAATACAAGAAACTTGTCACTGGAGGCATCTACGGGGAGAAGAAGGGGTTAAAAAAAATGACCATTCAATCAAGGCTATGCACCTATTTTGTGTGCCACTCATGGAAAAAAGGGACTTCAGCCGTATAGTCATTGATGCCATCTTAACTTTACCCACACTCTACAGATGCCCTTAGACATCTTTTGCATATATGATCCCCTAGTAATCTTAGGCCAGTAGGCCAGTCTAATGTTACAAATGTGGGATTAAAGATAACAACAGCAAAAAATTACTTTATACAACGAGACTGAATTTATTTTTAACTGATTTCCCCACTCACATATAGAAATGGGATTTTTTTCTTCTTTTTTAAGCTCAAGTCAGGGCAGTGAAAAATGGTATCTCTAGCTATGTAACCAAATCTTTGCAGTGTTTATTCAAATACATGGATATAAATTATTTTAAGGAAACAGCAGAAATCTTTATTTGTGTTAATCTGTTAGAAAGCTAATGTGGCTAATGTATAAGAACTCAAATATAGGCTCTTTTCTTAAATACGCCCACTGCCATCTAGTGGTTAGTAATTGGTCTTTCTCCATTAGAAATAGAATCTGTATTACCTCATCTTCGGGAAGTAATATAAAATTTATTATCTACGATTCAGGGCTCCCCCTTTCATATGAAATTTCAAGCTGTTGCTACTCAATGATAGCTTTAACGATCACTATTTCCTTAGCAAGCATAGCTATTCTATTCATTTTGACAGAGACGGTGTATTCATTTTCTTTATATTGCATTCTTTATATCTGTTTAGCTTTGATGTAAAACTGGTTTGCAACTTCCTGGTCTCTCCTAGTTCTGTTGTCCCATTTAGGTAGCCAAACTTCCATGTTGATATTGGCAATCTTCTTTCTGTAATAAGGAAACCACTTTTAATCAGGGTATCTTCAGTACAGGAAACAATGATAGATGCTAGAGAGACAAACAGACAGACACCAGTGAAAGGATACTCTTTATTCCTTGAAAGAAAGTAGTCCCTTGGCCTGAAATATTAGGATAAATTAGGTTGTTATATTACCAAAGTTAAATAAATCTCAGTCAGGTTAGCCTGTAGGTAACAGAGGGAAAATTCCTTTAGCTATTTGAAGGAAAAAACATAGCAAGTGTTATCTTATTAATTAATAAATTGGCACATCAATAATTTCCAGTGACTGGTGAAAAAATAATTCTAATTTAGTTCCTCTGCTTTTCCCTGTTATGCTGAAATTCTCTTTTAATAGTTTTATTTTTATAATATTCTACAGCTTCTGATGGACAGACAGATTTGGAGATATTTTAAATAGCCATCTATTGGTTCTCTGGTACTTTTCTGTGTACTAATTTATTTAGGGTGACCATATTTTGATTTCCAAAAAAGAGGACAATCGAAATAAAAAATCGAAAAAAAAAAAATCGGGAAAAAAAGCGCGGCCTCGAGACACAAATTCCCTTCTTTCTCTCCCTTCTTCCATCCTTCCTTT
>JAEANM010005888.1:0-19119 GCA_017656035.1 Myanophis thanlyinensis
AAATAAAATAAAATAAAATAAATGCCATTCCGGAAAAGGACTTCATCTTCGCGCTCCACAGGACAACAATAACAGGAGCCCCTGCCAAATAACCCAGCGCCAATGAATTCCCACCAAAGGAGCAAGAGGTGCCAAAGCATACAAGCTGACGTCATCCCCCAGCCATCCGCAAACAATGACAGCTTGCACCAACTTCGCCGGCCTGGCTTTTATATCGCTTTCCAAAGTAAAGCCTTCTCTCTGATTGGTACGAGAAGAAAATATGACCGTCGCCATTGGCTGAAGTTCTGACTGATCCAGCCCTCTCCTCTCACCCAGTTTATTATGATTGAATGGCCGATTAAGCCTTAAGGCGGGAGCGGAGCAGCCTCGCCTTTCATCTTCCCATTTGGATTAGCCAATTTCCCTGTCGCTCACTCCGGCTTCTCAAGGTTCCCCTCCCCGCTCTCTCCCCCCCCCCCCCGCTTTCATTGACGCGCTTGTCGAGCGAGGATTCCATTGGCCTTCCGCGTTACGCTCTGACTGTGCGGGGCTACGATTGGCGTTCGGGCTTCCGCAAGCCACGCCTCCTTCTTTCCATTCGTTAGGTGATTAGTGGAGGTGGCCGTCAATGTCTCTACTGTTCCCGCCTTCTGCCATTCCGAATCAGGAAGTGTGCTCGCAAAGTGCTTCGGGGATCTGTTTCTGCGATGGGGAGGCGAGCAGATCCCGGGTCTACGGTGAGAAATAAAGCCGGTGGCTTTGGAACTGAGCGGGAGCGCGGGATCCCCTTTCGGCTCTCCCTTCTCACGCAGGGTTAGGGGTGGGGCTGCCGGCAGCGAGCCTGCGGGGTTTTCCCTTCTTCTCCAAATCGGGTGGCCTCCCGGTATTGTCTTGGGTTGAACTGAAGGCTCCCGAGGCGGGTTGAGACCTAAGACCGGGACCAGCTCTAATAGCGCATCTGGTTCGGCATCCTGTTTTCAGAAACATCCGGCCAGATGTGCCGGGAAAGATCCCGAGAAAGTTGGGGAAAAGGTATTGGCCTGTTCTTCGTGCCCCCAAGATTGCTGCTTGGAGCCTCTGTTTTACTAATCGCTGCTCATAGAAGCTAATCTTTGTCAGCCCCCAAAGTTTTAAGCTAATGGATTTCTGCGTTTGTGTGGATTTCTAAGGATCCACGCTCGAAGGAGTGTGGCAAAACCTCCATTGCGCCAGAGAATTGCAGCGGCTTAGCCCCAAAAGCACAGCAAACGTGCCAATGGGATAAGGGAGGAGATCGTTTTCACGGAGACATAAAAGGCTACATCTGACTCATCTGAATGAAAAATCTTTTAGAATTAGCAACATCTGTAGAATTATCCACTAATCGTACACAACGTTAAGAAAACAAAACAAGCTTCGTTTTAGCAATCTTGACACTTTCTGCCAATTTGTTTCCTTGGGTCACTCACTCATAATAGAGGAGGACAGTTAGTGGGGGGACAAAAGGGGTTGTCAGTCCTTGAAAGGGAAACTTATGACGCTGAGCTGTTTCGAAATTATTGAACCTGCTAACATGGGATTTCATTCTGGAAATATACAGCATGTGCTGTGCTTTCTGAACTTCTTAAATGGGTTGATGTCTGTCTCATACTGGACATTGATATCCTTGCAAATAGATGTAGGCTTGTGTACAGAGATGAAAAGATGCTCTGACTTGGTCAGAGATAGATGGAATATTTTATCTTTCACTCTCTAGGGTAGTGTTCCCAGGAATTGCTTGAGAAATTGCTGAAAAAGATATGTTTCCATTCCTTTGATCTGAAAGGTGGCATCTTCTATTTTAAATTAGACTCATTTGTACAACATAATAAATGGTTAACTGCTTGGCTTACAAAGGTGTCTATCAAAGAGATTGTCCAATTCCTGAATTATCCACAGGTCAGCTCAGATCCTTTGTGTCTATCTTACTTATTTACTTATTTTTTTGGTTTTATAAGCTGGTTTTATAAGCAGTCCTGTAGCAGGTTGTTTTCTCATTTGGCTGCTGTCAATAACTTCATTACATCTGATACCATAAGGGTATTTGTGAAAGAGTTTCTTACTTTCTGGAAAGTATTGCCTTCATGTTAATACTTCAGATGGGCGTATGCTACTTGAAATGTATAAATACTCTTCTCATATTTGTTTAGCTATATAGTACAGTAATGCTTTATTTCATACTGCAGTACTTGTGTCATCAGTATGATAATTGAACTTTGAGCAGTATCACCGATCACCACAAAACTAGTTTTAACCAGATTTTGAGGGTGAAGATAGTATATGCAACTTGAGAGGAAAGCTCTTTTCCATTTTTTCTGGAAGTCTCAAAGTTGCCAGTTTGGAACAGAGATGGTGTTATGGCATCATTTGGGTAGGATTTGTTGGAAGGTTCACAGCTTCTCATGTTTCCTGTGGAACCCAACCATTAAACAAAATTTATTTAAGTTATTTCTTATTGTTTTACAGTGTTTTGGTGTTCTTGCATGAGATCCTTCAAAAGTTCTGCAAAGTTTTGCTGATTTTGTTGATTTTCATTTGTATATGTATGGGTTTGCCATGTTTTTAGAAAAGAACTGGTGGCTGGTGGAAATTGCTATTCATGATTATATTGCCCCCCCCCCTTCCAGGACTCAGGGAATTGAACATCAATCCTTGAAAGAGACCTAGATCCTGAAATGAAGCTATTTGTAAATCCTCTATTTAGGTATTGTGTTGGCTTCACTATTTGCTATGGCAAACAGAGCGTCACTACAAGCTGGAAATTCAGGCAGCAGCTTTGCAAATCAGTTAAGAAAAGTTATTGACAAATATTTTTTACCGATTGCCCATGTTTAATTATGGTAGTGACCTAATGAAATATTCAGGTACATTTTTTTTCTCCTCCATTTCTGTTTCCAGTTATTAAAAAAATTGTTGCACTATGATTTGAAGGTATTTCTTCCTTGACTCAGCTTGAAGACTATTTACAAGCCTGCTGTAAATTATTTGAGAATGGTACTTTCAGAAGAGAATCTTCTCAGTTTACCAACAGCTGAAATGGCAAACAGTCACAATAGGAAACCAAATGCTGTACTGATGTAGCTGGTAATCTTCTAACTCTTCAATTGTATCCTTTACTTATTTTTTTTTCCTGGAAACTTCAAGATTTCAGCTAAGAGGCGGAGGCATGTGCTTCTTCTTTTGAAGCTGATATTTGGAGACACAATGTCCCCAGTTGAGAGGCTGAGTCTCAAGACTCTTGACATTTTTTCCCTTCATCATCTTATTCAGTACCTTCTTTAATGCCATCCAAGTTATTGGCCACCAGTATTGTCTTGTGATATGCATTCTACAGATTATGTGCTTTTCTAAGAAGCTTTGCTTGTAAATCCCCTTTTGAGCCAGCTTTGCTGAATGGCCCCCTGGCCTTAGTCTTTTGAGACAAGGAGTTTTCTACTCCATAGGCTAGGTTCACATGCTGTACTAAGTCATAATGTAGTTTGCTTGATTTTGGCTCATGCTATGTAGATCCACAGCTATGGTTTACAATTAAGAGGTTTTGTCTTTGTGATATGTGAGAATCAATTCCAGTGTAGCTTATTTAGTATGATTTTTTAACTCATGATTAACAAAAATATCTTAATGTTATGTGTAATTTCAGCCATTGTGTTAAATCTTATTTAAGTTTACATCAATAATTGTCCCTCTTTCTCAACCAGGAATATAGGACATTTTTACAAAAAAGTCTACTCCCTTTGCTAAAAATAGCTGGCAGGTTCCTTTTTAGTTGTTCTTTACATAAGTTGCACCTAGCAAAATAACTTTTTTTCTACAATTAAAAGTAAAAAGAAGTTGTTTGAAGGGTTTACTTTCAGGTTATTTCTGTTCTCTTTAGACCAAAATGGAACAGCAATAATGTAGAAATGTCTTCAGATGGTTCTCTTAAATATGAGTACAGCCAATTTTTGTTCAGTGTTCATTTGACACTGTGTTCATTGGATTACAAACCAGCCAACTACAGTATACTATAGTCCAACATATTGTGTTGGTGGGTTTCATTTATGGCTTATGCACTCTTAATCATGCTACTTGAGGACACTAATTAATAATAAATACCTTGTGTGAACACAGTTTTGCCAGTAGAGGGCCAGAAGAGAGAGAACGTATTTCTCCCCAAAGACATATATGTACATGTAAAAATAGTGTGAATCTATATTCTTGGATGAAAATTTAGAATTAAATGTATCTCCATTTGTAAAATAATTTTTACAGAATAATGAATATTTAATATTTCATCTTTCTTCTTTAAGATTACAAGATGTACTTATATACACCCCCCCAAATAATATATTTGCTATTTTGCTTCTGTATTGGCTTTTTTTTTTTAATTGTTTTGGACTTTATTACACATTGGTTATATTCTCAGTGCTTTTTGATGTCATGTTTGTTTTGGTTCTTTTTTTATTGATTGAGATAATTATGTAAATAAAATGCCAATAATGTGAGGGAAAGCTTAACAGTGAATGTATTTGCGTGTAGCCCCTTCAGCCTCCTGTCCTTTTCCTAATCATTAATGGCCAATTTTAAGGCCTTTGCTTTTTTCAAGAGTTCTTTATCTCTGAACAGGGATTCAAGCAAATCGCTTTTCAGGCCCAGGGCTGTCTTCTGTAAAGAAGTTTAAGTTTGGTTGACTTTTATCAGTTATAGCCATGACACAAAGAAGATCACTAAGGAGATGCAGCCCCTCCCAAGAATGCAGCTCCAGAAACTTGCTTGTAATGATTAGTGGCCACACGGCATTTCCTGCTGTCTCTTTGAGGCACCCTTGCTTGGGCATGTGATTGAGATTATAGCTGGGACAGCAGGCACAGACTGAGTTTTATAAAGAGCCTGGAAGTGGCTGTGTCCTTTCCTTCAATCTGGGTTGGTGCATTCCAGCTCAAAGAGTTGTATTAGGTACACTATTTGTTGTTAGGGTGGAGGGTACGGGACACTTGGGAGGTGGTACTTTGCAGCTCTGTTCCTAATTTGAGAAATGGGTTGGGCCTGGTGAGGAGGCATCATAGCACCTGCTTCCTGTTTGCTACTCAGGGAATTTCCTCATGCTTGCCTTTTGTCTTTGCAGTTGTTGTTTGAGATGTAGAGATGGAGCACGAAGACGCTGGCTTACCTTGTAAAGGGGAGATGGAGCTCCCTGACCAGAAATGTGGGCTGGATCCTACAGACAGAAGTGAGTACTTTGAACTATCTGGTTTGGAGTTAGGGAGTGGGGCAGAAAGTGTAGTGTCCAGATAGACCTCCTTTGATGGCCACCAAGCTCTGCTTGTCTGACTTGGGATTCATTTCACAAAAAATAAAAATAAATAGGAAACTACTTGCTGAAAGCTACATCAGCTTCTCACAACAGTTATTTACAGTAACTGCCTTTTAGGTCTCTCTGGTTTAATAGAGAGCAACTTTTGTGAAGTAGATTAATTCCCGAGAAGTGAATAATTTGTGACAGGTATTTTGTGGACAGGCAAATTTTCCAGGGCAACTATTTTGTGGGGGCACCCACTTCATAAGGTTATACCCTTCCTGGTGTAACCTTGAAATGGTTTGTTTCTTCTATTCCAAACCTCCTGATTGGCTATAATGAGCTTTTCACTCTGCCACTGGATTCTTTTCACTTTATAATCACTATTTGGATCAAGCTGACTAATTTGATGTGATCATAGTTTGAACTGAGTTTGGTTCAGCCAATATATTTGGTTCTGCTCCAAGGGCTGTAAGCAGAAAATGATACATCCTTGCTCCCAAAATTTACAGTTTAAACTTCTGCACAGTAAAGGGAAAAGCAAAGATTAGAATTGTATGTGAATCCACACAAAAAGCACTGGGATTAATGGGAAAAACAAGTGGGCTTGGAAAAACAATTTGGGAAAAAATAGTGAGCACTGTATTCACATGATATGTTAAGTATGATTTATTGACTAAGCCATTATGGCCTTTTCACACAAAATAATTCATAAAATATTTAAAAATTTTATACTACTTAAGTTCATTTGTTGTTAATTGCAAAGTTATATCTGACCCATCGCGACCCCATGAACACTGTTCCTCCAGGCCTTCCTGTCCTCTGCTACTCCCTGGAGTCCATTTAAGCTCACGCCAACTGCTTCAGTGACTCCATCCAGCCATCTCATTCTTTGCTGTCCCTTTCTTCTTTTGCCCTCAATCGTTCCCAGCATTAGGCTCTTCTCCAGTGAGTCTTTCCTTCTCATTAGATAGCCAAAGTACTTGAGTTTCATCTCCAGGATCTGGCCTTCTAAAGAACAGTCAGGGTTGATCTCCTCTAGGACTGACTTTTTTGTTCGCCTTGCAGTCCAAGGGACTCGCAGGAGTCTTCTCCAGCACCATAGTTCAAAGGCCTCAATTCTTTGGCACTCAGCCTTCTTTATGGTCCAACTTTCACAACCATACATTGCAACTGGGAACACTGTAGCCTTGACTTAAGTTCATACACCTTATTAAATTACAATGAGGGCGGATTGGACTTTTGGTTTAGTATGTTGTATGAAACCAGCTGTAGCTTAATGATTTGTGTTAATGTACCACTTATAAGAAAGTCAACAAATTATGGTTGAAACAAATCTTGATTTAGTATGATATATGAACTCCGCATTCATATAGGACATAAATGGAAACAAAACATGGTTAGTGCAGGCTTTGGAATCTACTTATCCTGACAATGATTGCTAAAAACTGATAATATAACTTTTGACCATGTTCAGGTGAGAAATACATGAAAATTATACTGTAAACAAAAAAGCACACGTCCCAAGCATTTTCTCTTATATAGGGATCAAGAATAAGAGAGATTTTACCATTTGATTTATGACAATGGGAGGGATATGTGTGCTGTGGTGAGTTTACTGAATTTGATGTGAAGACTTTATGTATTCCTTGATATAATTATATAATATTCCCAATAAATGGGAATGTCTAGTTACTGACCCAGCTTATGGAAAGTAGATGAGGGACAAAGATTACTTCTGGATTTTTTCCCCCTGTGATTTCTCAATATGCTTTTCCAGATGGGGATGAGTCCTGTTCTGTCTCAGAGAAGCAGGAGGATGTACCTGCTGCCCCAAATAATGGACCCATGAGTGTGACAATTGACAAAGTGAACGGGCAGGAGGAGCTGACAGAGGCCCCAGAAGAACTGAGTGACAAAGACATGTCTGATTCAACCTCAACTGACAACACTTGGGAAGATTCGAGTGAGTTTCACCGACAAATGGTGATAGGAGATGGACCATCAGGAGAAGAGGAGGCAGTGATACAGTCACGCCTGGCTACATACCGAGATGAAGACGTTACTGCAGAGAGTTGGCGGGCACACAGGAAGCATGTCTTCATTTTAAGTGAGGCTGGGAAACCCATTTATTCACGTTACGGCAATGAAGAAGCCCTTAGTTCCACCATGGGTGTCATGATGGCACTGGTGTCATTCATCCAAAGTGGGGATAACTCTATTCGCTCCATTTATTCTGGTATGGAAACAATTTTAAAAGGAATAATGCTTAACAAATATTGTAATTTATTAGGAGATTATATATGTGCCTATGATTTAATTAAAATAAGAAAAGCTTGGGATTGCAGTGCTTAGAGTTCATTATGGGCCACCCACATAATTTAAGCACTGGATTATGGATCAATTCCCATGTTTGTATCCATCTTGATAAGTATTGTTTATTAAAATCTGAGAGCCTTTCCAAGTAGACTGTTCTAACCATTACCCCCAAAACAGTTGTATTTCCCTTGCTACTTAGTATCTCCAGGTTGTCATATTATATGTATACTATACTGTAGGTGGTGAAATGTAGGACAAAATATGCCAACTTGTAATTTCTAAATAAGAAATCTTAACCTTGCATACAATATAGTGTGGTTGCTTGAAGTAAAATGGAGTTTTGGTTATATTTCTAGTACACTGGCCAAAATTTGCTCAAACCTAACCAGACTTTAAATATTAGCAGGGAATGCTACAATTCAAAATATAAGAAGAATAAATCTTAAAAGGGCATGAATTAACAAATGAAATAAAAGGAAAGCAAATGAAGGGAAAGAGAAAAACAGAAATACTTATGATGTATGTTTAGGAAATTGTAAAGGGGAAGGGTGCTATAGATCTGAATGAAGGTGATCTAATTTTGTAGAGCAGACTTGATGAATTCATGTAAACTGAAAGTGTAGAGTTAAACTTTGAATAAATGGGATAACAATGTATCAACTAGTATAAATTATTAGATCAATCATGGACCAGTTTTAGGAAAAATGGTGCAACATTTTGAATAAATGTGAGGTAAGAAAAAATTACTTTTAAGTGACAAGCAAGTAGATGGGAAAATAAAAGAGCATAGAAAAAGTGCCTGGGCCATTGAGAGAATACATGAAAATGATGATTGTTGGAGAATATTTGCTTAGAAAAAGGTATGTTTGTTTAGTATACGTGATTTAAATAGTTCTGTGTGAATTTATGCCAAAGAAAGGAATGTAAGTCTAAAAGCATGACTGATTTAATAGTTTATGTTGAAAAATTGAATGAATGAGGATCATATTACAAAACAAATCTATAAAGGAAGAGTGAAGGGGTCAAGAGAGAACCAAGGAAATCTCCGTTTTGTTACACTGATGAACTCCTCAAAAAGTCAAGGATGAGAAATTCAAGGAACAAAAGACAACATATGAACTGATATACAAGTAATTCTCACTTACCAACCCTAATTGGAACCAGAATTTCTGTCACTAAGCGAAGTAGTCATTAAGTGAAGTATCATGTGATTACACCACTTAGTAGTGGCAGTTCTAGCAGTGCCGGTTGGAGTCGTTAGGCCAGGACTATGCCGTTATTAAGCGAGGACCTCATGCTTCTCCTGCTTTGTGTTACTCATCTCCACTTCACCCTTCCTGCCTCAGTATTTTCCCCCTTCATCTGTGCCTTTTTGGCGGCCCTATGCTTTTCTGACCATGCACTCCTCCATCCTTGTTGCCCCAGCTGACTTTCACCAGAGCCATGGTGGTGCTGTGTTTAGAATGCACCATTGCAGGCTAATTCTGCTGACTGCCAGCAATTCGACCCTGGCTGGCTCAAGGTTGACTCAGCCTTCCAATCTTCCGAGGTTGGTAAAATGAGGACCCAGATTGTTGGGGACAATATGCTGACTCAGTAAACCACACAAAGAGGGCTATGTAAAGGATTATGAAGTGGTATATAGGTCTAAGTGCTACTGCTATTCTTCTTCCCACTGCTGAAGATGTGTGCCCAACCTGGGCCTTCATAAGGCAGCCTGCTGGCTATATCCAGCCTTCCTGAATATGGAAGGAATATGGAAAACAGAATGTACTCTTTTTTGCTACAGGTTTTTTTTAATAACCTTTTAAAATCAGCATGCCAGAAGAACATGTAATATGTTATTGTATTTTCTCCATTGCTAATTACAAGTAGTCCTTGAGTTACAGCCTTTCATTTAGTGACCGTTTGAAGTTACAACAGCACTGAAAAAGTGACTTATGACAATTTTTCACTGTTGTACCATTCCCATGGCCATGCGGTCAAAATTCAGATGCTTTTCAACTGGTTCATATTTATGACAGTTGCAGTGTCCTGAGATTATGTGATCACTTTGCAAACTTCTGACAAGCAAAGTAAATGGGGAAGCCCAATTCACTTAACTATCATGTTACCAACTTAACAACAGCAGTGATTCATTTATCAACTCTGGCAAGAAAGGTTGTAAAATGGGGCAAAATTCACAAAATTCACGGCTATCTCACTTAACAACAGAAATGCTGGGCTCAATTGTGGTCGTACTTCAAGGACTACCTGCATTAAGACAAAATTATTATAACATGTTCTAAGTGGGATGGGTAGTTGAACTCAGAGGACAGACACATAAGGGTGTAGCTGGAAGAATAAAAGCATGCTTTGACTGTTTTAAAAAGAAACTGTTGTTCCAGCTTGTATTTGATTTTAGTTCTAAGTTTAATAGATAAAACTCTGGCTTTTGTCTTAGTAGAAACCACAGACTATGATGTAGTATTATGCTGAGCAAAGAGAAAGGTGGTTTTATGAGCAACTCTTTATCAAGGAAAGAAAAAATCCCAAACTCTAAAGTAGTTTACGGTGAGCACATCTTAATTCTGGAACTTTTGCCATGCTATTAATATTTTGATATGTGCAGCCGAGTGCCTGCTTGGTGCCAATGCATGTTTCCTTTTAAAGTTCCCAACCACATGTTCATGCTCCCAGCAGAAAGCTTAGAAGATTGCTGACGTCACCAAATTCTAATTTAGGGGAAAAGGGACTAGATTCATATACCGAATTAATCTGTGATTTGGTGCCAGAATTCTCAGCCAACTTAGCTTGGGATTTATGGGCATTGACGTCTGGATGGATTTAATTTAAAACAGATTCATGTAAAGTTTTAGATAGGAAAATTCATGTTTAACTATAAATACATTCATATTTATTTAAATAGAAATACGTTCATATTTAAAATTCTAAATATGATTTAAATTATATTTCACTACTCAGACTACAATTCTCATTTCTGATCTAAGTAATTTTTGTTGTTTGACATAACCTGAAGACATAGTGCTCAGTGAGATATGTGGATTTCATTTTTAGAAGAGACACGATCCATGTCACACATAGCCAATCTAGGCAAATCTTCAAAAAGCTAGTACTGCATTATTTGGATGGGATTAAATGACTTTTTCCTGAGTATTCCAGGACTGTTGATGAAATTAGGAAGCCAAAAAAGGAAGGAAAAGGCAGTGACAAATATTGCCAGGGTGTTAAGCTTGATTCAAGGTGCCAGATTTTCATATTAATATTTAAAATGGAACAACAGTATCAAGAAAGCAAATAATATTTGTAAAATCATTAAGAGCTGAACCAGTTTCAGTTCATTTCTAGAATAACCATCACCAGTTCTTAATATTACTTGTGGTTGCACTGATAAAAGTGGAATAATTAAAGGAATATATCTCTTTTTCTTAATTGCATTAAACTATCTGACTTCGAGCTATTGGCCATAGATGATAAGATTAAAAAAATAGGATATTAAAAATATTATTTGTAAGACCTGTTCCCTCCAGCATCTTCAATGCAGGAGCAGTTTTCACTGTTAACTTCATTTAGTCCTTGAATTTCTGTGCCACACCATCATTAAAATATTCTTAGATATAGTCTCTTTTTATGGTTTGTTTCTAGTTTTACTTGGTAGAAGATATATTTCAGGACCAGAAATAGACTCCTCAAATCCTTATGATAACAAAAATGCATTCTGCTCACTTTTTATTTCATGGTCTATTTTCCCAGTTCCTGGCATTTATACTGAGATTCTTCTTCTTTGCCCAGATTTGCTCCATCAGCTCAAATCTTGTACAGTAAATCCTTGGTTTTTTTTTTAAAAAGGAAAATGAATAGAGATTCTAATAAAGCTAATATTGCATTTATTGAATTCCAAAACCGGTTCTATTATAACAGTGCCACACTCCATCTGCTGAAGCAATAACTGTTTTTTTTCCTCCCTCCTTTTACCATAGATGATCACAAACTGGTTTTTGTGCAGCAGGGCCCCTTGGTACTGGTTTCAGTTTCACACACCCTACAGTCAGAGCAGCAACTACGCCAGGAGCTTTTGTATGTCTACGATCAGATCATCAGCATGCTTACTCAGGCCAGCATCACTCGCATCTTTGAACGGAAAAAGAACTATGACCTCCGGCGTTTGTTGACCGGCTCAGAGAAGATCCTTGACCGTTTGCTGAACCTGGTAGAATCAGATCCTTGTTTCCTCCTTGGAGCTGTCCGCTGTTTACCCCTTCCTGCCTCCCTCCGGGATTCCCTGGGCACTTTGCTCCAAAAAGCCATCACCCCTAATCTGGTCTTCTCTATTTTGGTAGCTGGTAGTCAGTTGGTCACCACAGTACAGGAGAAAACAGTCATTGAAGATTGCCGATTAGAACCTACTGACTTGCATCTGTTACTCAATCTCATCGGGGCAACGTCTGCCTTTCAAACTGGGGAAATTTGGACACCTATTTGTTTGCCACGTTTCAACCCTGATTGTTACTTTTATGCTTATATTTCTTATTTGGATTCAGAATGTACTATCTGCCTCATCCTTCTCTCTACGGACAAGGACTCTTTCTATTCTGTCTCGGACTGCAAGAAACGAATTGAGGAAAGCATGAGGACTCAGAACTATCTGCAGGCACTCTCAAGTGGCTTAAAGAGCCCATCCTATAGTGTAGGACTGGTGGGAGTGCCAGATCTTCGGCACTTTATGTACAAACCTCTGGATATACCGGATAATTATCGACAGCTTCCTCAGTTCACCAGGTAATATGTTTTGGAGGGTTGAAATTGTGATCAAGACCAAATATGTTCTGAAGCAAGGAGGTATCTATGATGTCATCCTAGGGGCCAGTTTCATCTGTCTTTTGGTTCTTCTTCCCCTAGCCTAGATATTCACAGATGTCTTAATGTGACATATCATTCAGTTCATGCTTGGAGTCAAATCTAGAAAATGTGGCTAACTTTTTTAATGGCCTGCACCTGTTTAGGAAAGAATTCCTGAGATTTTTTTGTTGTAACTTTCCCTCATCTCAAGTTAATGTTCCTCTTGATTTTGGAGATGTTTTGACAATGTGCAGGTGAAGATGATGTTCTGATATCAAAAACAAAGCTGAATTTGCCACTGGGTTTTGTCATTCCTGGCAGTAAACATATAATGCACGTTGAGTGTATCCTCAGTGGTAAAGCTATCTTAAATCTTTTTTCTTTTAAAATTTGCTGAGTTAAGGTTGTCTTTCTCACTCCTTTTCTCTTTCCCTCTTTATAGTTGGCAGCCAGAAACTGTAGGAAATGCTAAGCTACATTTATTCAGTTTGTTTTAAATAGAGCAGCCATGTGACATTTCTTTCATCCTGTTCACAAGGATCTATGTGTAGAAAGAGATTTTATCTAGCAGCTTCTGGGCTGCAAGAAGGGAATCAAAGGCTGAACATCATAAGATCCCAATTAGCTGGCAAAATTTATAAACAATAATCTAAAGATGTTAAAGAGTAAAATTGATTCTGATGTATTTTTGTGCCTTAGAGGGATGATGTTGTTTTAGAAATCCTCTTTCTTCCCTTCATTGCCTTTGGGAAAACTCACAGTGTCCCTCTCTTATTAGAATGGGCCATGTGATTTATTTTGAAACAAACTTGTTGTGCAGTTTCTTCTATTAGAGTATTCCCAGGTCCAAGAAGCTTCTTCTGACCTACATAGTACAATATATTATAAAATAGTAGGGTAAGCCACAAATCTAGCCTGTTTCAGAATCAGATTTGTGGTCACTTCAGAAGATTCTGAAAAGTTTCCAAAAGCTGATGACGTTAAACTTAAGTGATTAGCAGTAGGCTGAGCATTGCCACATCTGGCAATGCTCAGTTCTGCATCTGTAGAACAACAGTTCATTGTATACACATTCTGGAGTCTGTTCTGTGGTAAGACATTGTGTAGGTGAACACTAAACTGCTTGTTTCCTCAACATCTTATTTCTCATCTACTACAGTCCAGAACTGGAGGGGCCATATTGCAGTGAGAATGAACGGCATCGACTCTTCGACCTCTACCACTACCTTCACGATCGCATTCACAGTACCTCACGCCCTTTACGTCTCATCTACCATGTAGCTGAAAAGGAAACTTTGTTGGCTTGGGTGAGCCCTGACAACTTTATTGGCTAAGGATGGAACTCTGTGGTAGACTTTCGGGTGGATGGGCTAGATCTATTTTAGATGAGGACATTGGAGAGTGTTTTCTTCATATGACTTATTACGTAAGACAGTTATAAAGGGCAAATCACTTGCAGGAAAGTATTTGGAGAGATGGAGTCTAGTCTTTCACCCGTTCACTGATTCCCTATTATGAATCTTTATTTGGGATGGGTTTTTTGGCCATATATAATAATGCTACTGACCATAATAATACTTGATAGGTGGCTAAAAATGCCAAATCTAATCTTAAACATTTGGTTGACTGTATGACCAATCATAATTACTATCAATCTTTCCTTATTGGTTTTAATAACTGGAACACCAGAAGGAGGAGAAGCAGAAGGGAAAGATTTTCACATTGCTTTTTTTAGAAGTGCGCTGTCCTTGATTAAACTGGTTTTCACTTTGTCATTTGTGGTAAAGGAAATGTTAAAAAGAAAAAAAAAAGTATCCGTTAGAGTAGTGTTTCTCAACCATGGCGACTTTAAGAGGTTTGGACTTCAACTCTCAGGCTGGGGAATTCTAGGAGTTGAAGTCCAAACCTCTTAGAATCGCCAAGGTTGAGAAACACTGCGTTAGAGAGTCATTACTTTCAGGAAGAATATGAAATTACTTTACAAAGGCTCAGGGAGAGCCCTTCAGAAAAGATGTAAACATCTTCAGTATTTTGAAGCAATGACAAAAAAAAAAATCTATTTCCAATTTTAAAAATGGGAGAAATTTTAACATGTTTAGTATTTCCTTTTTTAAACATAAAAATATTATGTATAATTATAGTACATAAAATTATGTTACTAGCAATGTTTACAAAATTACAAAACAATCTTATTCACCATTTGCCATTGCCTGCTTCTTGTAACTGAGAGAGAAGGACTGACGCAATGTCACACAGCTGGCTTTGTGCCCAAGACAGGACTAGACCCCAGTTTTTAGTCTGGTGCCTTAGCCACTGCACCAAGCTTACCTGCACACATATGCGGTAGGATGAAAGCTTTAAAATGATAAATTACGATTTATTAATTTACAGGGTATTGAGTAGTAGCAGTATGTTTAGACATCAAGTGAAACTTGTATTACAGCAATATTTGAATGCTTTCAAAAAGCTCTGCAGTGTCACTAAGAATTAGCATTTTTAACATTGGATGTATTTTTCATACTATACATCTTAAAGAAGTCCATGGTCCTATAAAACAAAAAGTATTTCGTGGAAATATTGGAGACCATTTGGTCACTCAAAAATTTAGGAACCACAACCACTGATATGTTTTATAATGAACTAAGGATTCCATTCAGGAATTGGGAATGACCTGGGGTATTTTAATTCTTTCGCTTATTCTCAAAAGTTCTCTCTTTCCTAGTTGGAATTGTTGACTTTCCCTGCATTCACCAGTTAAAATTTTATGCATGTTCTCTAGTGGAAGTTATGCAGCTTGAATGGTCTATTTTTTTCCCCTTTTCAATAGGTTACAAGTAAATTTGAATTGTATACCTGTTTCAATCCTTTGGTGACGAAAGCTGGTGCCATCAATGTCTTGACCAAATTGTTACGTTGGATAAAGAAGGAAGAAGACCGGCTCTTCATCCGTTACCCACCCAAGTATTCCACTACACCTAATCCTGGGAAAGGAAGCAGGGGTCTCCGAACAGATGGTACCGAAAATGGCTTCTTTGGAGGCAGTCACTAGACCAAGGACTTCCAGTTGCTCTCAAATGCATTCTGAATGCATGCCACCTTACAGATAGCCCTGGATGATGGAACCGTTCTGTGATCTGGGGGAGCGTCTAGTCTTGTTTTCTAAACCAGGACAGGGTGGTGGATATGAGAAGGATCGGAGTTTACCAGGCTGAGCTGGGTCTCATTGTTGGAGATAAATCTTGAAAGCTTTAGCCTGATGTTTTAAAATATTTTTTTCCACTTGTGGTCTTTATTTCTAGGGAAATACTGAATCAGATGGAGATTCTGAGATTGACTGGAAATAGATATGGAGGCTTTGGCTGATACTGTATATCTTTGGAAGTGACACATAACTGGAAGTTACGGAATTTCACAAGGATTGTGCTTAAATTACATTGATACTTCTGCGGCCTAGTGGGTTTACATTTCTTACCACTCTTGTTATCGCTGGGTAACTGCTTTGTTTTCTCCATTCAGTTTCCTCTTCCTCCTTAGCAATTTACTCGGGTGCTTTGCTTGTCTCAAAGAATAGTACTAATTGGGTAATAATGGAAAGAGAGCCACAATGGGAGACAAAAAGTTAATCTTAGAAAAGTTTGAAAATACTTGCTGCTTTCTGATAACAACTGCTTGATTGTCCACAGTTCTTCTGGAATGGGTGTGCAAGGCCATCACAGTGGTGGTGATTTATTGGAAGGCTGGCACTTTCAGACAATATAATTTAGTAAGATTGTTTTCTATAAAGATAGCTGATTTGAATCATTTTAATGCAACTATGGGAGTAAATCAATATGCCCAATTCCAAAGAGTCTTTTATCCTGGAACTATCTAGCAGTATTTTTGATGAACATACACCTTGCATCTTCATGGTGTACTATAATTACCCTTTGAAGGAAAAAGGCTGCTTCAGCCCTTTGTTCTGATATCACGAGAAGGTATATAATGTGGTATATAATATGTGAAGGGTATTTTGTAGTCCTTTGACAAATTTGATGTTTGTATGTAATGGCTCAATTTGGACAATGTAATTGATTATGATGGCATTTTGATTTACTTTTTAATGTCTTCAGTTTGAACCTAACTGGATTTAACTGTTCCTTTGCCTTTCATAACTTTCTTCCTGTCTTCCTCCCTCTTCCTCTCGCTCTGCTTCTTCATTTTTAAAATTCCTATGTGCAATTGGAATACACTGCTCTTAAAAGGATCCTTGCATTGTTTTCCTATGTTGAGATGCCACTGTTCTCTTTTCCCACCTCATAGTTAGGAAGACACATAACTCCATCATAAATTGACTTTTAGACTTAGTACTGACAAATATCATTCTTTCCATGTCTGCCAAATTCAGATTTTGTCTGAATGTACTAGCAGATGGGAAAGTATTCTTGGAAAGTGACATCACTGACAAGCAGTTGTATTATTTCCCATTTCTGAGCAGTTGCTGCTCTGCCATGCAAACTGTGTTCTGTATCAATTAGTTGCTCTTTTCCTGGATCTTTTTGTGTTTCTATTCATATTTGTTAAAATTAAGTCTTAGGCGTGGGAGTATAAATCCTATCCCTGTATCATATTTTATGATGAAGGGTGTGTGTGTGTGAGAGAATATGTGTGAGCATAATGAGAGAAGACTGAAGGAAGTGAAGGAATTATGCTATTTTGATGGGTGCATCTGTTGCTATTCAATTCTTTTTGATGATGCATGGTTACTTCTGGCTGGCATTTTTTTTCTACCCATAAAAGAACAGTGCTGCTTGTATGCACTGGCTGGCTAATATTGAAGGTTTATATTTCTAGCTGAACTGATACAGTGAGAATGGGAGACATCTGATTATGCCAACAAAATCTCTTTTAAAATCAGCTCCATGAGCTTGGCATGCATTTGTTCCTTTTTCCATCTGCTGGCACATTCTGCAAAAAGGCATATTTAACTTGCAAGGATTCGCTGCATTATTTGTTTCAGGAATCCTTTGTGGCAATATTGCAAATAACAAGGCAGGTTTTTTCCCCACACTGTTAAAGTACGTCTGCTTTAATTGTATGCCGTCTAATAATCAGTTAATTTATTTGATCCTACGTATATAAAATCTGGATATAAGGAAAAAAGCAATTACAGTAAAAGAAGAACATTTTAACCATCTATTTCTTACCAAGGCAAACTCTTAACTGCATTCTTCTTTCTTAGAAGGGGAAGAGTTTTGACAGTTGCTGTGTTTTGTAAGTACTTGTAGGGTAAAGTCCTTGTACTTTTGTACAAGTACTTCTATATTTAGTTTAAAAAAGGAACTCATTTAATTGGGAGCACTTATTTAATCTATGCAAATGATTTTAAACAATTTATTTAATTAACTAGTATTGAAGATGTGCAAAAAGTTAACTAACAACACTTTTAATGAGGCTATCTGTTTTAAATGTAATTTGATTGGTAATTAACTCCTTGAAAGAAACAGCCTTTTTATCTGGAAGAAATTTCTTCTTATTAGATGTAAGAAACATACAACTTCCCTCCCCCACCCCAAGTCCAATGTTTTAAAATTTACCTGCAGATTGCATTCAACTGATAACCAATGGCATAAAAATATTAAAGAGATCCTACAAGTAGAAATTTAAAAGTTACATCCCGTTACTCGTCTAAAGTTTAGAGAGAGGTAAATTATAGTTTCTAAATAATATTTTCTCTTTAACAATTGGGGAAGAAAAAGAAAACCTGAAACACGTGACAAAAAAGATAATACTATTGTCAGGAGGCTAAGTGATTTTTTTGTGACTTTTTAAAACTTTATTTTCTTTATCCCTATATTTTATATCTTTCCTGTAGTTGTTCCAGATTTTGTTCCTTGGTTCCTGCAGTTGATTTTGAGCCTTTGGGGCTCAAAAAACTATTCTGTCCTATGCAGATTAGCTGGCATTAGTGAGTCTTACAACATATATTTCACTGAGATGTTAATTTATTTACTTTTAAATTATTATTTTATTTATAAACCTTTTTAGATAAATAAATATTTGGAGACGATGTTCAGGTGGTCTATCGACACTAATTTGAGAATATTAGTTTTCAGGATGAATAGCAACAAAAGTTGGTAAATTGTATGGGACAAGGCTGAGGTATGCTGTTTATCTTTTCTCCACTACTAAGTTAAAATGCTGTGTCTTGGTATTGTGTTGTCAAAAAACAACAACCCTATACTAGCATAACTGTTGTTGCTTTCTGTTGCTGATTCTTCCTTTATTGACTGTATTTGGGGTCATTGACAAATGATGCTGACTAAATTATACATATAACAGTAAATGTTTCCCTTGTCCAGTCATGTCTGATTCTAGGGGGCAGTGCTCAACTCTGTTTCTTAGCTGAGGGAGCCAGCATTGACTGAAGACACTTACATGATCATGTGGCCAGAATGACTATATGCAGAGGAGCATGGAATGCAGAGGAGCATAGAAACCTTCCAAGTGATGCCTATTTATCTACTCACATTTGCATGCTTTTGAACTGCTAGGATTGTAGGAGTTGGGGCAAGTAATGGGAGCTCACACATTGCATGGCACATGGGTCTTGAATTTAAACAGGTGACAAGCTCAGCAACTTTAATCGTTGAACCATTGCACTATCAAATTATATATATATATCTATATATTTGTTTTTTTTTTTTTAT
>JAEANM010005889.1:0-19118 GCA_017656035.1 Myanophis thanlyinensis
CAACATTTCTTTGGTTATGCGTTCCATCATCATCATCAGTAGCAGCAGCAGCAGCAGCAACAACAACAACAGTATGACAAAGTAGAAACAATAGTGCACTGGAAGATCTGCAAGAAATATCATTTGCCTGAAAGAAAGAAATGATAGGACCATAAAATAAAGTCATAGAAAATTGCTCTGGGACTTTAGAATTTAAATAGACAGGTGCCTGGCATATAACACCCCAGATTTAACAACTGTTGATAAAAAAGACAAAAAAGTCTGGATAGTGAACATGGCAGTATCTGGAGAGAGCAGAATAGTTGAGAAAGAAGTGAAGAAGATAACAAAATACGAAGACCAGCAAAATAAATAGACTGATGATGGCAAAAGCAAGCAAAGGTAGTACCAATAGTATCTTGGATGCAATCCCAAAACAACTGGAGCACCATTTGAACACCATCGGCATTGACAAATATTTTAAACAAGACAAATTCACCATCCCTCAATTGCAAAAGGCAGCTTTACACAGAACAGCTTGCATCCTGCAACATTATTTGTAACATCATCAAACGAGTACATCTGACTATCCCAGCTCCTTGGTAAGACTCAATAGATAAAAATGCCAAATCTAGTCTCATCATCCAGCTGACTGTGTAATAAACCATTAATAATAGTATCATAATAAAAGCTTCTGTAGCATAATAAGCAGATTTAAAGAAAGTGCAAATATTTTCTACTCATAAACAAGAAGTTTTGGCTATTGAGTTCCATAATTTAAAACATAAAGTCTGACATCAGCCTCAGTTAAAGATAAACGGATTCTCTGTTTAAGTCTACTAACAAAGAAGCCCTTAATTCTTCTCACTGTTGATAGGAAGCATGTATGTCATAGTCTCTGTAGACTATGATGTAAATAGGGAGGTCAATACGTGTCTGGAAGGACATGCTAGAATAACAGGTCAATTTAAATCTTCTCTAGAAAAATGTATTCTTCAATTTCTCTAAATTTCTGACTATACAGCACCATCTAGAGGCAAGCTGTTACACATTCAAGTGTACATATTCCACTAAGATTAAAAGATCTATATATTCATATGCTTTGATCTTATTGCCCCACTCCAGAGATTTTTCATCATTAAACTGTGATGTCACCTGAGAAACATGTGTCAGATGCTCAGTCATAAATCAGCTTTTATTCTTGCTGTTTATTCAAGCCTTCCGTCCATTTGCTTATACCCTTAATCTGTTAATACGTAGTTGTATTATATAACCTTATTAAAACCTTATTATGTGAAGACATATGTTCAACAAATATAATCAGTTGAAATGCAGATGTTCTCGACTTTTTAGCCGATATGTTTATCCTTTCCATGGAAAAACTTGCAGAAAAGGCTAAATTGACTTTTGATTAGAAAGGGAACAATAGCTACTTTTATTGGATATTTGGATGAAAATTGGTAAAAAATAAACTTGTGATTTCTGGATTTATCAATTGATATGGGTTGGATATGGGAAGAAAGGAATTGTGTTATGTAATTTTGAAGGTGGTAAATGATTTCATGTATATTTATAGCTGCTGTAAACTAGATTGTGACTTTTTGTCTTCTTTTCCTTCTCTTCATTCTTTATTGTTCTCAACACCTTTTTCTTTTTGTTCCTTATATTTTTTTTGTTCCTTATATCTTGTATTGCTTTGTGTTTATCTTTTAATTTTGTGAAAATAACTTTAATAAAACACACATGCATATACTCACTCACAAAGAAACAAAGACACAAAGAAAAAGCCACAAGGAAGACCCAGAATCAAGTCAACCTCTTGCTCATAATGCTTTGTATTTAATGGTAGAAATCTCTAGAATGTAACAAGCATCTCCATGGTGGCAGAATTCTTTCTTCATGCAGACAACATCTGAATTATTCTTTTATAAATTTAATTTTAAAAAATTAAACAGATGTACCCTATCCCAAAGCAGGTTGCCAAATTCAAATGTCAACTTTATGAGCGTGCCACAAGCATTTGTACAAAATGAAACCCATTGCATTGTCAGAGAAATCCCTTAGTTCTCTCAGCATTCTTTTCCCTTTTCAGTCACCTGACAAACGAAGTTCAGGGCTGCCCTTCTACTCAGTCAGGACACCATTCTTGAAGTCTCCAATACCTTTATTAAGCCTCAGTAGCCTAATTAAACACACAAAGAATATGTTTGGCAATTTTCCTTGGGCAAAGCCAAAGTTTATAAATACAGGATCCAGCAAGCTTATTCAGACAGTTCAGATACAAGGAAATAGAGAAAAATAATTTATCTTAGTTGCTATAAGCATCCAGTCAGTTTTCTTTAGGCCTGCACTACTAAAAAACCAAGAAGTCTGGTATTTGAGAATGCACAATTAGCAGTTAGATTTGGAGGAATTCTTCTATTTGCAATAGAAGTAGGTAATGCTTGGCTATGAAATTGGCCACATTAGCTTTCTATATCTTAACTTCTGAGAAAGTGACTTCCAAGTTTGAAGACAAAATGGAGTTAGTATAGCTAAGTAGAATGGTATCCTAGGTAGAATCTCATGTATTCGTCTTCCATAGCTCTCATGTGCCTACATCCTGGGTGGGGGTTTTTTCTGATAAATATTATCTATCCCTACTATAGAAGTATTTTATAAAACTACAAGTTTCCATAATTATTTTTGGAAAGAACCTATAGATATACTGTGGAACTCTCCAAAGTTCTCTATGCTGATTGCAAATGCACAGAAGTAGAATTATTAAGTCTCCTGAAAATTTGCATTTTTCTTTGGACAATTGGCTAGCCATACCAAAATTATCACTGCCCATCTCTTAATTGTGTGAACTTATAACCCAAGGCCTTTTCTGACATAACAAAAAAAATAGCTTTGATACTATTGTTTCTGAATACCATCACCCTTGGATAAACCATACTACTGTAGAAAAACTCTGGTGTCACTCACATTTAATTTCCCAATATAACCTCCTTAGAACAGCCCAGAAAATCCAGGAGAAAACAGTTCTTAACTTGTTCTTGATTTTGTCTGCCAGAGAACAGTGCTGCTCTTTCCATGTGAAGTGTATGTATTGTCTGTGTGTGTGTGAGAGAGAGAGAATATGTATACAGTATGTGTGTGCATGTATCTAAATGCTACTAAATTTTTCATGGCTATAACCTTTAATTGGGTGAAACAATGCATCATTGGGCAAAACTTTTTGAACCAAGGTACCTCAAATGGGCTACCTTACAGAATGTGTGCAAAATCCAGGACACGTGATTTTCACGGACCTGAAATTTGGCAAATTGTATAAAACAGTTTATGACATAAAAATCACCATAAAGCATTTGTGACATAATAGAGAATGTTATAGAACATTTCATGTGGTCAACTCCTGATATTTGACTGTGTTAAACAGTTCAACATGGGCTATTTTCAAGACAGGTAAACCTTTCTGTATATCTCCCTGAATTTTTAAGAACTTTTATGGAATGCATTGAAGAATGTAATAAAGAAATATATCTGAAATAATAGATTGCTTAGTTTATGTTTGCATGGGTGTATGTTTGTGTATATGCACTTTCAATTTGGAAGTACCTTTTAAAAACAAAGAACATCTCCATCTAAGAATACCACAATCATAGATGCCAAATGAAATGAAAATCTCATTTTCAGAAACCTCAGCATAAACTATGGAAAGGGACAACAAAATTATTACTTAGCATGCTGATCCACTTTTGAAATAATAGCACATTTCAGACATAGTGAGAAAAGGAGAAAGTTCAAAATCCCATACAAGTAATATTAGTGGCTAATATGTAAGTTTTTGAAGAAAAACATCTGTACAATGGCACATAAAGGTTCAGCTCTGACAATCTAGCACATACATTCCAGCCTGGTGCTATTCAGGGATAGACAGAAAATCTTGCTGAAGGGAGACAGCTGTACCTTTCACAGAGGTATGCTTGGAATGCAACATCAAAATATAGATTGGGGCTTGAAATTAAAACATATGATTAAACACCGGGTGATTTCCAAGAATGTGTGATTTTGGAATGACAATGTTATAGGCATTCTGCCCATAAAATCTGTTCTTCCAGATGATAGCTGGAGAGTTAACACTTCCAGATGGAAATGTTCTTTGTTTTTTTTAAAGGGCTGGTGGTATCTCCAAATGGAAAGTGCACATGCCCCAATCTATTTTCAAAATTCAAATGCATCGAATGTATTGCAGTGAGCACTTTGAAGGTAACAACTATGGACTATGGAAATTGAAGTCTAATATATTTGGAGATAGCAATACTGCTATATTGCTATACTGCGATCTGGAGAGTATTGGAAACATTCACTTATAATTTTATTATATCCAAAAGTGTGTTTCCAAAAGACTTTATTTTGGCCTAGGAGAGTGGCCTGAGAACTTTGCTGTAGATGACTTTATTTTTGCATTTTGTATTTTGGTGGTCTTGTGATTCTAATATTTTAAAATTTGGCCTGATTCTGAGATATGGTTCTGGGATTAGCCATTACAGCTAATCCAGACTGAATTTTACAGAATGGATTCTTCAGTACAGGCAAAATTAAGGATTATCTCTAAGCAGTCTTTTAATCAGCATTTTTTAGTCTCTTTTTAATAGATTGGAAAACACACCATGAAATAGCAGTAGCAGTTATTTATATACTGCTTCACAGTGCTTTACCATCCTGTCTGAGCTATTTACAGAGTCAGCATATTGCCCCCAACAGTCTGTGTCATCATTTTACTGACCTCAGAAGTATGGAAGGCTGAGCCGGTGAGACTCAACCTTGAGCCGGTGAGACTCGAACTGCTGGCAGTGAGCAGAAATAACTTGTAGTATTGCATTCTAAAACTACTGTGCCACCTTGGCTCAATAATTCCATGTGGAAGTCAGCTTAAGTCTTTGTTTCTTTATTCCTCAAAGAAATTATGCTATCGATTATGTCAGGTATTTAAGACTATAATGTTAAATCAATGTATCAATCAATACCACAAACAGAAAGAATGTACAGTGATACTTTGGTATTCATCATTAATTGATTTGTGGAGGTGCAATGAGTACCAAAAAAATATTTCCCATAAAGAATAATGTAATGTGTCACCAGGCAGCCAACACTGACAAGTTCTAGCTTGTGTGTTGAATACCAAATGAACGATGAGTACCCGGACAGAATGTTTGCATCAAAGTGCATTGAATATCAAATTTGATGAGTTTCAAAGCAGTTGAATACCAAGAAATCACTGTATACAGATAAATGACTATGAACTAAAAAATCACAAGCTCAGCATTTTGATTCATCCACGATCTTATCAAGTCATCCTAGTTTGATTTTTTTTCTACTGTTTTAACCATCTATGATATTAATGAAACTTTATTATAAATCCTGCAAAAAGTAAACACTGAATCTCTTGATATATGTTTTCTATCTTTCTAGTTCAGGGAGAGGCACATTTTTGGATGGAATTTTGAAAGCTTATTATGGATGTTCTCTTAAAATGACTCCCACTGTATATTAATAAAATAACGGTAATGGCCTCTTTACTAGGGATCAGACTGGTAGACATTGCTTCTTTTCACAATCATTAACCTTCCAGAATATTTTGTAGCACTGTCTCTTTCTGTCCGAGGCCAGGTTTTCAGGCAAACCAATTGCGAGCTCAGCAAGAGAGAATACCAATGTTGGTATAAGCAATAGAGATGTGGGTTTTTCAATGATGGTACAAACCACGGAAGATGGATTGCTTTGCAAAGATGGAATTCATCATAGTAAAGAGGGAAAACACATAGAAAGGCATTCTACAAAACATTAGCTCAAAAATATAAGAATAAAGCTAAGAAGTCAGAGGAGAAAATGAGCTGAGAGGCAAAATCCAAAAAGAAGGCGTTCTTCCCCCAAATATGTTGACAAGAAGAGGAAATCAAAGAAGGCAATGCTTACTTTTAATTGGAGAAATGTTAACAAATGATTTAAAAATAGCAAAAGAATGTGGCTCCTATTTTGCTTGTCTTTACATTCAAAGGAAATGATTATTTCAGTAACCATGAACTGAACATGAAGACCACAGAGAAAAATGTACGCCATTATTAATGCACAAAGGAAGTAAACCAATGATCACTGATGCTCTGAGTCAGTGATATGAAATGGGCTTGTCCCATAGTTACCTAATGTTGGTTATCCACAAATTTATTAATAAAATATAACAAAAATGGTTTAAGATGTGAATGTCTTCTTCTTCTTTCAGCTGTTCCCGTTAGGGGTCACCACAGCATAACAACTGCCTCTACCCAACTCTATCCTTGGCATCCTCCACTTTCGAAAGATGTGAATGTACTATTGAATAATATATCAAGAATTTTACAAGAATTTGAAATTTACCATGACATTAAGAATTATGGATTTATTAAACACAGAGGTAGGTAGCAAAAAAAGAGGGGGACACTTCAATGTGCAACCCCAAATTTACAAACCTCTGTAACTGGTATGTGTCCATTTTTTGGTTTATGAACTAGGTAGCCTCAAAACCATGAGATGATGAATCAGTATTACTTCTATGTCAAGGTTTAATGTTAAGTTTTTAAAAAGGGGGTTGAATCATTTTTAAATATACTATCTAATATTTTTGTGTTCTCTTTTTACTGCATCTTTTCTTGCTTTCTTTTAACATTTTGTGTACTTTTTTCCCCCTGTACATTAAAGCTGATTTGAAAAAGTACAGATGTTTAAAGAGTCCATTAAAATAAAGGTGTGTTTCATCAGTTTTTCCCCACCAACTTTCAAATAACAAATAACACATACAGATCAAGATCTCACTTCTTATATTTCCCATGACAGTTATTGGAAATTATCCCCAAAATATTTATTTTTTAAAAAAGATTTTTCTATATCTAATTGCCTGAGGTATACACAAAATGCCCGTTGCCATCACAATTATATCTGCTTTGTTGGAACATGCTGGAAACTGCATCTCCCATTTCCTGAGAGGATTTTCAATAGGAAGTAAAGAGATAATGCTGGGATGCTCAATTGAACTTGATAGGAATTGCTATCAGGTAAGTATGTACAGGATTACAGGAAACTGACTCTTGAGTTTCTGCCTTATTTGCATCCTTATTCATCATTATTAATCAAAGGGCAGATTTTAATATGAAACTGAAATTTTGTTTATTCAAGAATGAAGAACAACATAATCCTACATCCAGCTGGGAGGGAAGGAAACAAAGAGCTGGGGAGAAAAACCACTGATGCCCATTCTTGGGCCTTTTCTGCAGTTGCCACTTCATTAGCTATTGTCTCATCATTGGATATTTATCTCTTTCTATTGTGTAAAGCAAATAAACAACACTGCTTCAAGGACTGGCTTATTTTTGGAGACAGCAAGTGAACATATAATTGGGAGGCTGATATTACGTCATTGTTTTACATTTACAGTTACAAAACCAGAGTGACTAAATGCAAGAAAACTCATCAAAATAAACAGCAAAACAATTGCTGTGAAACCCAATTGTCTGGCTTAAATGCTTGTTTCCTTTTAGCTAAATTCTTTGACTGTTGGTTTCCTAATTTAAAAATTTAAAATTTAAAAAATTCCTTTTTTCCCCAGATAGCATTCCTACAAATTAATGACATACTCAGAACATCCTCAAATCATTATCTCCTTCTAATGCTATATCAATCGCAATTAGCAAAAATAGAGTTTAATGTAAAATGGTCACAAATGTTATATTTGAATACAAAGTGTTGTCTGCAATAAAGCTTGTATAAGTAAGCATGTCACACAATGTAATCAACTTTTCTTTAACATTATCTTTTACATACATATAATTCACTGAAATTTATAACACTTCTCTAAATAATAACTTCAGAAATTTCATGTCTGAAATGGAATATTATCTATGGAATATTATTTTAAGCTTACAAAAATCTGCTATTCATTAAATTTTGAATAATTAACTAAAATGTCACATTAACTTTAGAATTGGCCACTCTTCTAAGTTTCTCACTCTTTCCCATATTTTCAAACAAAAAGGCAGAATATTATTATCAAAATTTTCATGGATACTCCCAGATTCCTTCAAAGCAGTTATTAATCTCTGCTTTGCTTTGTTTAAGTGTTGCTTGCTATGACTCTTTTCCATTGGACTGAATCCATCTTGTTCATATATATGGACAGCACATGTGTGAATATCTACAGCCCCTGCAATTTTTGCAAAGTTTATCAATTCATGCATTTGTCAGTATCACTGTCAAACACTGATATCAAAGTGCCTGGAATCCTATAGTTCCATATCTGATTTGAATACAGTTTTGTCTAATTCACAATACTTATCTATATTATACATCAAATGATCTTAATTCAAAACATTATTTTCCAATTTAGAATGTCAAATGAAATGTGAAAAAATAGGAGTAAAGTTTTTTTTATTGTTGAGAAAGATCCAGGAGAGTACCTGATAGATAATGGGACATTATATTGCAAGGAGTTGATGATGATCATTTTATTTCCTGTAAAAAAAAAACTAGTTTTAACAGAAAAGCTATTTCTTTCGAGGCAAACAGTTTATAGTTCCACTAACTATATATTTCATTTTTTTTATTTTTCAAAAATGGCTCTTAAAATTCCTGTGCTTTTTTTATTTTTTATTTCAAGTTTGGAATTTCCTTTAGAAAATAGTTACAAACAGATACTAGGTTTTGATGTTAAGACCTTAATCACTGCATCTTTAGGCATGGAGGCTGAGTTAGTGATTTTAGGTTGGTCATTCTTTCAGTACCTAATTTTGGGGATAAAATAAAAGAAGATTCTCACATGAGTTACCTGAAATTGCTGGAGAAAATTTGAGATATAACACAAATGGACTAGGTGTGTGTGTGTGTGTGTGTGCACGCGCACGTGTGTGTATTCCTTTATTCCTTTATTGAATATTCAGTCAGTGGGCAGACAGCCATTAATTGGGGATATTTTAATTTAGAGTCATGCATTGAGGAGTGATTAGACTTGATGTCTCTAAAATCCCATTCTAATGATTTTGTATGTGTGTGTGGTGCAAATCTTGAGTACAGAATTGCAATGCATTTGCTATAAAGAAATGCCAATATTCTCTTGGAACTCTTGGATTAGATAGCTTTTAATGCACTCCCTCTTTCGTTACTTTTTTTTTTCTTTGTAATAATTTCTGGAACTCATTTGCTTTCCTTTTTGGTTCAATCTAAACCATCTATCCATGACTTGTGGCAAGGCATATAGCACCTGCTACTGTGCCTGAAAATCTCTTTTGGAGATAGCAGTGAGTGGATTAATGGCTGGCTTTATGATTGGGCAGAGTGAAACAGGTGTCTCAGGTGGAAAATAGTAGCGAAATGGAAGTGATGGCTAAGTGTAGAAAGTCAGGGATGCATTTGCCAGTTAGTCTGCCCTACAGCAACTTCAGTTGCTTTCAGTGTGGTATAGAATGCTTATGATAGCATAAATTAAATACTCAAAGATAATCTTACTATCTAGGTTAGATTCTTACATAGATTTGGGATTAAAACATCTTGGCCAGCAATAGTGGAGCAGGGCTGGAGCAGGTGCTTGACCATGCCAGTTCCTGACACCTACTCTGAATCCTGGAATTGTTAATATGGGGTGACAAAGAACAACAGAGGAAACGGATCATAAGAACACATCTATCATTTTTATCATAACTAATTTATTTGGAATGACTGTACAAACAGATACAAAAAATGTGACTCAACACATACATGGAATGATTTACTTCCTCCTTCAACAAAATATTTGAGAATGAAGATCTTTGTAAGATAAACTATTAAAAATATAGTAATGAAATCTGGCATCAGACATGTGCAGCTATTTTCCAAAGGAAATTCCAAGTGTGGAATAAGAAATCAAGTGAAAAAAGCATAAGGATTTTAAAAACCATTTTTGAGAAATTACAGTATATATATTTTAACCATCAGGTTGGAAGAGAACTTTAAGTGTATCGTTTAATATATTGATCAATTGATGGATGGATGTTTTTACAGCAGTCCACATGCCATGTCTGCTAAGAATGCTATTCTCTTATCTGTAATTTTAAATAACCCAAAATCTAGCAGGCTTGATTACATTCTAAACTGGATATGTACCAGAAATATAGTACAGAACAGAATTGTTTATTCTGATATATCTCTTTCAGAGTGACTAATTTTTATTTAAATACTTTGCTTTGTTTATTTTGATAAGATGAAGATGGATTTCCCACTACTCCTAGGAAAGACGTGTTAATGTCATCTACAGAAGTGCATGGATATCTGACTTACATGAGGAATAGAAGACATAATTAAATTTCCAAGTTTTATTTTGTATTTCCTTTCCTTGTGATATTTCCGTTAGCAAGATTGTTTGTCCTATTGTTTAAAATAAAGATACTATCAGTGTGGAAGTACCATTGAATTTTATTGGAGCTTATTCCTAGTTTATTATGTCTTAGTCTCTATAAACCTAACTGTAAAGGCTTTTATCTGCTTGGTCTGCTTGTCATTTAAGATGACTTTTGTGATTATGGAGGCATGTCTGTTATCACGACCTGTCACAACTGCTGCACTTGAAAATGCATCGCTACAGATAATGTTTGATATTTGGCATATAGTATGCAAGTAATATATTTTAAAATAACTCCAAGTAACTGGATTGCACCGAGATCACACCAATGGTTATGAGGTGTATTAGAAGAAAATTTCATGAAAGCAGTTTTGTTTGGGGTTGATCCGAAATAAATTCTTCAACTTGCAGTAAAATGACAACTGGATGCTTGCTAAAGGTCATGAAAGCTTCCTGGCTCCAGCTTTATGAATGGAAACCTCTTTTTCACTTCAGTGCATACATTGTTTTGTCTCTGACAGTCCAGCCAAGCAATGTTATAGTGGAGATGGGATATTGTGTACCCAAGAGATTTGTCAGATTATTTTCAGAGTAAAGGGTAACTTTCAAACCAGCTCTTTCTTATTCCCTTTGAATGATGAAACTGCATAGTACCTGGAATGAAGCCAATTTAATTGTTTGTACCTTGATCTTGAAATTTTCTCTTCTGAACATGTTTTAAGTAAAATTTGGAAATTGGAAACATATCTTGAAAGAAAATATTTCTGTATCGCTGCAGAAAAAGCTACATGAAAATGTGTGTCTGTCAATTCTTCAGGACACAGAAAGAATAGAAAGTAATGAGATATAAGAAGAAAGAAAATATAGAGGTAAATTTTTTCCTTTTTTGAAACCTAAGATGTTTCAGATGTAAAATACAGGAAAAAAGGGAAGTTACAATAGCAAGAATAAAATTCAATAGAATGTAATAGAGTAAAAAATAAAATTTACATAACAAGTCTGACCAGTCTGAAGATACATATTAAGCCTGATATGCAAAGGGAGCAAAATGGAAACCACTCTGTTTGGAGTTATGAACAAAACAGTCTTAGCTGTAAATTTAAAAAAAAATCACCAAAAAATTTGGGTTGAAGTTGGTCCAATAGAACAAATGTCAAAATGGCTTGAATGCTCCATGTTCAGTCAGAACAAAAATGGAAAACAAAATCTCTTTTCATAAACCAACTCTTTGGGTCATACAATCAACAGGTCATGACTTTCAATCAGAATAATGACACCTACTTCTTAGCCAGATGAGGTAACTGGGGTACTCCTGTCAGACACAAACATGGCAAAAGCAACTATGCTGATCTTTTCTAATGTTTTTCTTTGCATTTAGAGGTTACTTGTCAGGAAGTAAAAATGATGTTTTATGCTGTTTAATTTTATTTGTAATAACATGCACAAACATAGCAGAATACACTCATATGCCAAACTTCAACAAGCAAGAGCAAAGCAACATATTTGCATTATAAAACACACTCTGACAGAACATGCAGTAAATATATTTGCATACCAAAGTTTACCAAACCAAATGTGATTTACATTATATTAGCAGTATTTAAATTTACCAAAGCTCAGCAGTATTAACAACATCTGTGTATAAAATACAATAGTAAATGGAGCTGAGTTGTTAAGTGACCACCTCATTACATAATGAATTGGTTTTTATTATGATGAGTATGATTCCTGTGTTATATATGTAATTGCTACGTGTCATTTGATTTTAAATTGGATTATACAATTACATAGTCTATAAGGCTACCCTTGGCCCCATTCCAATAAGTAAGCTCTGAAGGGTGACTTGATTTAAAGGACCTGTTCAAAATGCAAAGATTGAGCCTATTAATTGTTTAGGCAAAGGATACACCTGAAAAGGTTGCTTTCAGATCTTTATTGCCTTATATCTGGAAGGAAATCAGATTCTAAACCTGTTTAATGGAAATGGTATTGTACATATAGAGTTTCACTGTCAGGACCAAGCTTGGAATTTAAGCAGTGGCAGAGCTAGATTTTTAAACTGGGGTGGCCAGAGGGTGGCAAGGATTTATTGAGGGGGTCCACAGTTATGTTATTAATAATCTTTCTTCTGCATGCCAGATTCTCAAAATAAAAACGTTTCCCTGTTGCCGTCTTTAGAGGGGTGGCAACAGGGGTGGCAAGGACACTTTTAGAGGTGGCACTGGCCACCCTGGCTACCCCTCTGGCTACGCCTCTGAATTTAAGTCTGCCCCTATCAGTATAAATTGGATTGTGTACTTGTTTTTATCCCAAACTGGGTATTTAGAGAGCTGTGCTCTGCTCAGAATCAGCTGAGTATCTGATAAGCCCTATAAATATGTGTACGAACACTTTTTTTTGTTGCCTGTCTACAAAATAAAGCTCAGGGGAAAATATGTGTAACCAATCATCCACCCATGTTGAACTATTATTTCTTTTAATAGTTTATATAAGAAATTCATAAAAGAGAAATAGCTGACATTGGACATGCAATTGTGAGCAGTCTCTCCCCTAATACTATGAATTGTCAAACCATATTCCTTCTTTAACAAAATGTAACTATTCACTTATACTTCATGTCTCTTCTCCCTTTTTCATTCCCTATCTTCTCAATACAACCTTCTCCTTCTCTCTGAAGACTTTAACTTTCTAATTAGTCTGTCTATACGATTTCATTTCTTGATTCTTTTTGCTGGCTTTATCTAGAATAAAGATAAAAACTGATTATGGGTTACTTTTTTAGTCCAGATTTATTGTTATATGGCTCTTTCTAATCTTCGCTAGTCTAGAATTTTGATCTATGGCCTCTTGTTCCTTGCATGATTCTACTCATTTTCATCTTCTGAATATCTAAAATTTAGATATCTAAAAATTATCTAAAATATATAAAAATTCTGGATAAATGATACTAGCCCTTTGGTACCTTAAAATTCTTCCTCAAAACCAGTAGTTAACTAGGTTTCAAGGAAGTGATATCTTTGGATCTTTCTTAATTTTGCTTTCTGTTTTAGACAATAACCTCCTAAATAACTCAAACTTTTTTATATAATTCTACAAGGCATTAGGTCCATTAAAGTATTATACAAAACAACATCATACACCAATTGAGGTCTCTGAAAAATGTATCAATACTGTCCATACTGATATTAGTGATCATTAGTGGGAAAAGGCTATCATATAAATAATCTACCTATACAATTAGGATATTATCTTTGGGGTTGTGAATTTTCTCATGAGTAAGTAAAATGTTACAATGACAGATTTGTTTATTAGTCAGATTTATATGGCCACCCATGTCATACAAAGTGACTGGGTAATTGCAACAAAAGCCAACTATTGAAACCGAATATTAAAAACCATTGAAACAAATAACATACAGTACATAAAAATAAAATGGCAACAAGATTAATTAAGAAGTTAATCATGGTGCAACAAAATCATGTTTTGAGGACTCTCTGAAAGGCCATCTGCATTGTGGCTTTAGGAAAGATGTTCCAGAGAATGGGCATCATAGTAGAAAAGGCTCATCTTTTTCATCTTGTCAGATGGAACTCATTAGTGGACAAGACCTGCCACATGCCTCTCCCAATGAATCTGATGGGACAGATAGAAGTAACTGGGGAGAAATAGTCCCTCAGATAATCTAGTCCCATGCCACGTAGGGTTTTAAAGGTTAAAAACAGCATATTGAATTGTACCTGCAAACAAACGGGCAATCAATGCAGTTCAGCAAACAAAGATGTACAGTAATATATGTCCTTTTAGGAACACTGTAACTGCCCTTGCCACCTCATTTTGCAACTGAAACCTCCAGATATTCTTTAAGGGTAGCCCCGTGTAGAATATACATGTTTATATACATTTATGCATGTATAAATTACTACATGTATCTATTATTTTGAATTTATTTGCCCATCTCAGGTCTTGGGGCAGCTGCAACAATTAAAAAGCAGTATAAAAAAACCCTAGAGTCAGGAATGACTAGTACATATGTGCAAGGGGAACTTTTACCTTTATAAAAAACACCAGAAACAATATAAAAATCATTTTAAAAAACATATAAGCACAATCAGCATCTGAGGAATAAAAAAACAACAATTAACATAATCACAGCATAGGTGTTGTCATCCTCTCTTAGTTAGATCTTTTCAAACCAACCAACCAACCAACCAACCAGCCAACCAACCAACCAACCAAATAGGATTCTGGAAAACAAATCAGTCCAAATAATTTTTTGTGGATGCAGAATTAAAGTGATATTGTTTAGATAAATTAATGGACCCATAAATGAACAGATAAAGTAAATATGATAAAGTAAATAGTAAAGTAGATATGGTAATGTAATAGCTGAATAAATCATTTCAGCATTTAAATATTTTTTCATGTAACAATTGCTATAAATTGATTAATGTATTTTCTTCATCTCTGTCTCAAGCTAGGCTAAACCTTGCTAAAATCATTAAAATCTAAGGAGACAAAGATGATTTGATCTGGGAAGCAATCTCTTGTAAGATAATTTAAAAAGCTTAAAATAGCATTAGGCAGAGATCCATAATAGCACAATGAACAGCTGGAACAGCTAAGCAAAAATATCTCATAATCCTTGGAATTGTCATAAAACATAGGATAATTTTTCACACACACACAAAAAAAAACCCACCCCGACATAAAAATGCCATGAAAGGAAAGCAAATTACAAATGGGACATTTCAAAAGTTTGGCAGTTATCATCACATGGCTATCAGGGCATCAATGTCCTCATGACTTCCACCTCCAATAAGCAATGCAAATTTATCCTCAGAGATGCTCACACTCAATTTTGATTCTTTTAATAGCATTCCATGTGCCCAGTTATGAAAATTCTTTGCAGCAATTTTTTTTAATATAAATAAATAATGAATCATGAATCAATGCTAAGAGTCAGAATAAATCTCAATTACTAAACATAATACCTAAATAATGAGTCACAGTCATCCCAAAGTTACAGGAATGTGGTTCTATCTGGAAAATATTAAAAATTCAAACTACCTTTGCAAACTACTCTCTTAGTATTGGTTTAGTGGAAGACTGCTTTGACCCTATTTTCAGAAACCCGAAGAGCAATTATTCTCTGAAATGAGACGTAATTTTTTTCTGCCCAAAAGGGCTTCAATCCAGGGCAAAAAACTGGGTGGGATTCAGTAATGATTAAGCTGTATTAAATTGTATTAGACTTAATTTGAATCAGAATGAAATATATTTATACATATTCCCCATGTATTTAATAATCTTGCATCTTCTATCACATTAGAAATTATGGTTTGGTTGGACCTTTTGAAAGTGCTGTGCTAGCCATACCTAAGGGCTACTCATCAACTTATACATTCATGCTCTAAATCTAAAGACGTTGAAAGCCATTTCAGTTTGATATGGATTAAAATTAAGAAGATAAGATAAAATATAGCATGGAAGAAATGGGCAAGAATTGGAGAGATCATGAATGCCTGGTTAGAATTAGAGTTATGACTTCCTAGTAAGAGGATGTTAAAAATATATCAAGAAGACAATACTCTTCAAAAAATATAAGGGGAAGTGAAAAGATTGGGTTGGGTAACACATGAGAGTTGTATATTTGGAGAATAGGCTTAAATCCTGGAACCTCTTGCTCCTGGCTAGCACTAAGATTCCCACAGATTTCCCACAGATTTTATTCCCACAGAATAATGCAGATACTGTAGACAAAGTGCTAGAATGCAGTAAGAAAAGGTAACTGCTGAGCTTTATTGTGACAGGTGTTATAGTGATTCAGGTATACAGGTGAAATATTCTGCACTCCATTTGGTGTGTAATTATCCTAAATGTGTATTATGCAACTGAATGTTTCCATTAAAATAAAAATGAAGCATTTTATTTATTGCTAATGTTATGTTTTACTAGTTTGCAGTATTTTTACTAGTCTGTAGTACATTCACAGTGCTCATATTATTATACCATTTATATTTAAATGTCTAGGCCAGGGGTGTTAAACCCAAGGCCTGGGGGCCAGATCCAGCCTGCTGGGTGTTTAGATCCGGCCCACAAGGCCACCCTGGAAAGAGTGAAAGATTGGCCCATGATGCCTCTGTCAGAGAAAATGGACTCCCGATCTCCCTTTTCAGCTGGGACAGCCTCCTGCAACCCTCCATGAGGCCCACTCGAGCTCTGTTTTTGCTGGCAGAGCACTCAGGCCACCACAGGCACCCCTGACATGAGTGAAGTCAAGCTGATCACACCCACCTTGCCCCCCCCCCCAGGTCAAACCCAACTCTGATGTGGCCCTCAATAAAATCCAGTTTGATACCCCTGGTCTAGGTGGTTATAATACAAGAATGCAAGTCAGAATATAAAAACACAATGCCTTCACTTTCTTGTTTGAATTAAGAAGTAAAAATAGAAGGAAAACCTACAAAAGCTAATACACTTGGAAATGCCTTGTCAAATCAAATCAAAAACCCTTCCCCTGGTACCCAAATAGTAAAAAACTTGGTACCATAAATGATGCTGTAGTGTGTTATAATGGTTAGGTCTTGGATTAGGAGTGGAATAATCAATACTCACAATGACATTCAGCTGTGGAAATATCCCGGATGGGTGACTTTGAGCTAGTCATTTCCTCTTAGTTCAATTTACTCACAGCATTGTGATTAGATCAAGAAAATAGGTAAGCTAGCTTAAGGAAAAAAGCAGGATATACAGTATGTTTAATACTAAATAAGAGATATACTGCGCTAGAGAGAAGTTACCTGAAGATGGGTTCCAGCACGAGTCCAAAAGCTGAGAAGACTAAACTCTGGTCTGGTGACCAATACAGATTGTATCCTGCCTCATTATCCTGGGACATGTATATTCATTTTCACTGGTAAATAAGAGACCCTATAGCTGCTCCTTTTTTATCTGTTTGACCTTCAAAACTAGATGTTTTACCTTCTGCTTTTTAAAAACATGTATAATTGCAATAGATAGATGCTTAGATTGTTAAGTGGATCTCAAAGTGATTTTGGAATCTTCCTTGTTGCTACTGAAGCTTGCTTATGCCAAGAACATGACTATTTGCCTAAAATTGTTACTGCAGAGTTTTATTTATAGATTTAAAAAGTGTGATATGCACACTTCTTCTTTAAGCACTGAAATATAAACACAATTTGCACAGATCCTAACCTTTAATTGGCTAGTCATGTTTGGAAAGTGAAATACACACTGTCTTGCCTATGACTTGGAAGTAGCTACTCCAAAACCAGGAATTACTCCATTAACCATATACTAGCTTTCATCCTTGAGCTGAAAAAAAGTACTTAGAAAAGACTCAAGAAATTATCCATGAAAAGTATTTTGGACTGGTTTTATACTGTATGGAGAACTTCTTTTCATCTTCAGCATGATCAGCTTAATCAGAAGGTGGTCTGATTAAATTCATGGTCAGAATTTAAACAATATATTGTGTTCATCCATCCCTCTATTATATAGATAACCCAAATCTGTGGTACTTAAAATCTATATTTAAAATGTGCATGTGCTACTTTGATTTTTATTTATTTCATCTAATTTCTATCCCACTTAAATCTTTTAGCTTCACCAAATGTTAACAGTATTTTACTTCCAATAATAAAATCTGAAGAAATTTGTCTATTATACTTAACTGAGTTGGTACACATACAGTTACATTTTGCCATATAAGGCCAAAGACATAGAAATGATAGCTACAAAATTGCATCATCAGCCCTGTTTTTTTCCCCTAGTCATAGGTCATGCATCATGTAAAATATTCCCTGTGGGAATAAATGTCCTTTCAATTTATGCTTTTCAAAGTATATTTTTAATTAGCTGGGATTGTTCGGTGAAAGAAAAGCTTGGATACTATGGTGAACTTTAAAAACTCACTTCCTATTTGGGGCATTCATATTATTCAGACAAATAAAATCTGATGCATATTATTTTAAATATATGTTTTTTTAAAAAGCCCTAAATGTTCAGACATTGCAGTTTTGGTCTTTTATTCAATGGTATGAATGAGAGAGATAAGAAATGGCAAGCTTTGGACCTTGAGTGAAACGTTAAAATAAAATTTAAAAATGGGAGCGATACCTTGGCAGGTTCTGTGACATAAAACAGAGCTGACACATCCCCATTTTTAACATAACTGATATTAAGCATGTGGAGAGTATTCCTATATGGTTCATGTCACACCAGGAAAAAATTATTAGCTTGCTATCTTTATAGATTTTTATCTGTCAGGCCCTCAGACAGACAGATGTAACAAATAATCTCAATTTTGCAAGTTAACATTTATTTCTTTAACATTTAGATAATGTTGCTTTCAATTTTAGCCAAAAGTGCATTAGCATCCTTGTTCATAGATTTGCTGAAGTGGAAGCTAGACTTGAAGTCACCTCTGCCTTGATAAAATAAGCAACACACCAACATCTAACAGCCGCAGAAAGAAAAATACATAAATATTCTGGAACTAGTGGAGGCCAAGGCTACAAACTAAACTTTCCTTCCTCCAAATGTTGGAGTGACTTTCAGCCAAACTACACACTACAGCAAATATGTAACATGCAGCAATATCTCAATTTTTCTCTCAGTTATTACAAGCACAGGGAGACAATTCTTACTGGAGTAGATTAAGCGCAAAGCAGAATTATCTCACAGCCCTCAACCCCGAACCCCTATCAGGAAAAACAACACACATACACACACA
>JAEANM010005890.1:0-19114 GCA_017656035.1 Myanophis thanlyinensis
AGGTGTTGGTCAGTTAACTTGGATCTGTGAGGGTTCCTGCTAGTAACTAGTTCAGCGGGCCAGATTAAAAAGCCCAATGGGCCGGATGTGGCCTGTGGGCCGTAGTTTGCCCATGTCTGGATTAGACAAAGCGCTGTTTTCCTCTTGGCCTCCTAGTGGTTCAGTGACTTCACCTAATGGCTAACAGTATCTGCATTTAATACAACCCATCCAACAACATGGTTGTAGTAGTTAAGGTCCTACCCTGGAAAGCTCAAGCATTTAATATGTCCCTTCTTTTTTTCAAGTGAAGAGCTCAAATGTATCAGAAAGCATTGAGTTGCTTACATGATTAGACAGGGAATCTGATTCATGCTTTTTAAATACCTAAATATATTTCCATCACACTGAAGAAATAATGTGCACATTACTGAAAGTTGTCCAATTGTTGAGAAAATGGTCTGCTTCAGTCTGAATTCTTAGCCGCAATAAATTATTTGAAAAATCTTGCTATTACATTCCCCTGTATCTTTATGCTGGATTTATCTGAATAAAGTTAAGGAATACTTAATTTACCTGTCTGATCAAAATCAAAGCAAAAGAGGGACAAGAAGAAAAAAATGCAGCAATCCCAATTAGGATTCAGTTTAATTCCCCACTGAATATTATTCTCTAGTTTGAGAAGATTACAGTTCAGTATTATACATATCCATTTGAAATAAATATATTTCAGTTCAGTAGATTTATTTTCAGTGGGTATATTTAAAATTGAAACTTTAATATCAGCGCATAATGCATTGCCTCATATATATTGATTCACACCATTGAGTTGTAAAGCTCATGTTAGTCTAATCCATAATAAACTTTGCAAAATATAATAAAAGGCACCTGCATACCATTCTGCATACCATTTTGCCTCTAATATGAACGGCCTTATAAATATATTTTAATAGATAATAAATAAGTTCAGTTAGGTGGTAGCACCTAGCCAATCTTGACTGATCTTTACAAGTTAAGCAGAGTTGGATCTGGTTATTACGGTGGATTGAAGACTACAAGGAAATATCATTACTGTAAAATAGATCAGAAAACTGCTTCTGTCAATGGGCCAAGCAGTCTTGACTGTTCATAAAATCAATGAATCTCTAACGCTGAAATATAAAATCAATAAACTGTTGCAACATCTTAAACAGTGGTGAGCTGCAAATAAGTTAACAACTGGTTCTTCCTAATAACCTGCTGGGTAGGCGTGGCTGGGGGTGTCATGTGACTGAGTGGGCATGGCCAAGGTGGTGGTGGCATTCCTGTATGCTGCTGCTCCTGTAGGTCCACAGACAATGCTAGCTGGTGCCACTACCCCCTTCTTCCTCTCCCTCGCTGATGCTGGATGATCCCCTGTGCAGAATGGAATGGCAGCGTTAACAAAGGAATAAAACTGAGTTTGCTGCTTCCCCTTGGCTAACGCACAGTGAGGGAGAAGTTGCTCTGCCACAAACTGAAAGAGAGAGGTGGTGAGGGACGTGCACGAGCGACGCTCCTGCACTGATAAAACCTTCACTTCTCCTGTGAAAAGATCAGGGCCTTTTTACTTCATCCTAGGCCAAGGGGACACTCCAGGTGCAGGTTGCCATCGAAGGTATGGGCAGCCCAGCTCTCAGCTTCTGCTGGCCCTCTGGGTAGCTACCACTCATCTGCCCTCCCCTCTGCCTTGGTTGGATCTTGCATCCAGCAGGCAATGGGAATGCATGTCATGCACCACTTTTGGGCCAGCCTGGCTGGTGGGTGGGTAAACAGTTGGCCCACTCCATGCCTGCTTCTTTGCTGTTGCCAATAGGCCTGGACCACGCGGCCTAGGTCCAGCAGCAAACGCAGTGTGCCATTAGGATGGGAAATGCCTGGAATGCAATAAAGCCCACTCACTCACCTCCCGTTGGCAGGTTGGCTAAAGGGGCGATGAGAGGAGAGGTGGAGAAGCAGGAGGGGAGCTGAGCAGAGCCTGCGAAAGACGGGGGCTGAGGGAAAGTGTGTATACATGCTCCAGATGCCTCTCACTCGCCCCTTTGCCTGGTTTCCCTCCTCCTCAGTGCTTGCTCACTTCCTCCCCAGGCAGGCCCCCATCTGTTTTCCCCCTGATAGCTGGACAATTTAAACCTAGGCAAAATGCCAGCCCTCACTGGCACCCAGCCTCACTGACAGTGAGCTTGCAAAGGGCAATACTCTGCCTGCATCAAGCTAGACTGAGGAGAGACAACACAAACAAGCCAGCGGTGCTCCCTCCAGCCAAGAACTCTGTCTCTCAAGCAGCCCAGCTAAAGTTTTGCTTGCTGAGTTGGAGGGATGGGCTGGAGCTAATTGGTAGCCAAGCTAAGTGCCTGAAGGACCCATCCCATTGTCAGAATTCCTGGTGCTGCAGTTTACAGAGGGACTTGCCTATCTAGCACCCAGATTTCCTATAATATAAGTACTCATTATTGGCTTTATTTGAGTTTCCTAGCTGAGATGGACAGCAAAATAGGACTGACCCCCACGATAAGAAGTGAGTGGGAGGGGAGGGGCCAGTCAGTGGTGCAAATTTCCAGTTCTCCAAACTGCACATAATTGTTACAAGAGGTATACCCAAACCGGTTGGAACTGGCAGCAGCCCACCACTTATATTAAAGATTTGAAAAGTATTTTTGAAATAGTATCATTCAGTATAGCTAATACCACAAAAGAGTACTTATAAGGAATGTAATAAAAATAAATGTAAGCAAAAACAAAAAGAGTCTATAATCTCTTATTTATCTGAAAAATAAGAGATTGAATTTTCTTTCTGTGATCAAATCCAAGAGACTGAGAAAGAGACTGAGAAAGTTTAGTCATGTCCCTGTTTCTTCAAAATGTTTCATAAAGCATACTCTTTTGCTAGTACCTCTGTTGCTGGCAATTAAATATATTCTTCAGTTTTAAAATGATGCAGAGATTGTTTCCATACTGGATAGCAGAGATTTTTATGGTGCTCTTCAGAAAGATTTGGCATTGTTATATGGTATAGATTTGACTATAAACAGCAGGAGAGGAGGACAAGTTCATACTACAAACTTTTGCCTCTAGCAGTTTTGTGTTAAGGAATTTCAACTCACTGTAATAAAAGCAGAACATTTTCTAAGCTCAGAGGAAGATCATTGGGAAAGGCAGATTTTAACTGTTTATCTCAAATTCACAATTACATGCCAAGGTTGATCATAGGACCATTTAACATGATTAATTTGTTTCCAAGTTAATTTAATTTTAACACACAACTATTTGAAGGAAAAGACATTTATTAGGGCATCATCCTGTTTAAACTGGAAAATTAAGCTATTTCCATTCCGGCCTATATATATTCATTTATCAAATTTGGATATTGGCCATCTCACTCACAGAGCTACTCTAAGGGATATACAGTTAAAACACAAAAACCATATAAATGTTATATTTTGGTAGGAAGTTAAAAACAAGAATAAAATACAATTCAAAGGGCAGGAAGAGGACCTTCAATTTGCTAACCAACCCCTGTGTTCTTCTGTGAGCCCCAAAGTGAATAGGCAGAACCAGGTCAAAACCACTTCAGGGTAATGGGGGGGTGTACCTCACTTCTGGGCGAGAATGTTTCAAAGGATGGGGGTGATAGCAAAGAAGGCTCTCTTCCTGGATGCTGCCAGTCAAAATATATGCTGAGATAACAAATGAAATTCAACAATGTACCCCTTCAACCAAAGCTTCTCTATTGAAGGTGACATATTTTCTAGTTGGAGGTCAACTTTTTGAATTCATCTCTCAGGAATATTACTAGATTGCTACAGTTGTCCAATTTCTTCATCAGGAGAAGAAATGCCCAGATTGCAGTTTCATCTGTCAAAAAAATCAGTTATAAATGCTAATTGAGTTAGAATCCATGAAAAACAATCTTAAAAGTTTTTGGGTAATGTGAATATTAATATGAAATATGAAATATTGAATGAAGAAGATAATAAATTTCCCAGAATTTCCAGCATATTATTCAGGCAGCAGGCATTCCATTGCAGTACCCATATGGTTTAAAAACTAAAGATAGGTCTCGTGTAGTGACCACAATTGGGACTGGCAACTTGCTTGTTAAGTGAAGAGGTTGCTAAGTGAAATCACAACTGTGCTTATGATATTACTTCACCATTCATTTGCTTTAAAGATATGCAAAAGTCATAAATGTGATGACTGGTAGCAAAGTTACTTTTTCATTACCATTGTAACTGTGAAGAGTTGTTGTATGAGGTAGTCACTAATGAGGACAATCTATATTGTTATGTTTCGCCTATGATTGATATTTAAAACTATATTATAAACTAGGTGAAAGTCGCAATATAAATTAAAGGAAATGCAATTCATTCATACTTCTACTAGTTTTACTATGGATATTATTTTGCTGTGAATTTCAGCAATATATTGCAATTTCTCTTTTGTATCAAGTTTTATCCATACCCTGTTAGAAGAAATTCAGTTGTAACAATTATTTCAACAATAGTTATATTAGTTGTATAACTGTGTTTTTATAACCTAAGAAAAAGACACAAAACACTGTAGTGATATGCAGAATTGATACACTCCCATAAACAGAAGTTACATTTTGCATAAAATAATGCAAAAGTATTACAAAGTGTCATGGAGATAATAGTTTCATGGTTGTTAATATTTTACATGTGTGAATCAATCAGAACCTGAAGTAATGCAAAAGAAAAATAATCTATGCATGAAAAAACCAGGGCTTCAAGTCATCATTTCTATCACTGGAAAAGGCAAGCAGTAGCAGTTTTATCACCTTAGATCAGTGATGTCAAACTCATGTTATCATGGCAGATCACTTGATGTATTGGGACTTTTTCCCCCTTTGCTAAACCTGATGTGACCGTGGCCAGCACGTGATGCATCCAGCCTGCAGGTTGGAGTTTGACAGTTCTGCCTTAGATGAAAGGCTGCTGAAATGTGGCATTATTTATAAACTAGTGCTTCATTACAAACCACCCTTGTTACTTCTACTTTCTAATTTTACAATCAAACCTTTTAGAATGCTAATATTCTTAATTATTGATTCATAAAATGAAAACATTCAAACTGATTATAAAATCTCTTTTAGATGACAGACCTAATACTCAACAGCAAACAGAATTAACACTGAACTGATTTACATCAACACCTACCAAAGAAAATGGTACCAAACTTGCCATATTCAATTGCTTACAATTGTTTTATTGTAAGTTCTGTCGGCTACTGTATTACATTGAGTAACTCCTGAATTACAATGAGCATTTGAAAGGCAGAGGTCATAAGAACCTATCCTCTTGGCTTGAACAAAGGAGAACAGAGGAGTTAATAGCTCTGAGACAGAACTGGCTTCTTCATTTGAATGACAGAAAGAACTGCCCAAGAATTAATGGTTTGGAAGCATTGCCTATGCAGATGTTTTCCTACTGTATGTCAGTATTTTATCAAGATTCAGCAGTCAATTATGCAAATAGGATACAGTTGGCAGAGAATGTTTGCATAAGTCACGTAGCTGTTTTGGAAAGTCAGCCTTGGATCACTCCCTGCCCCCATTACCAGCTAGCAGGAGTCATATAAAGGTCTCTGAAGATACCCTTTTCTTTCTTAGGTTAAGAAACCTTTGCAAACCAACCATATATTCCTACCAGCTTCCTTTCAACACATAAGTGTACTAGCTTTATTATAAGAATTAGCTTATCTAAAAACAAAAGAAAAATAAAACATACTTAGGCAGTTCTACTTTGAGCTTCTATTTAGAAGAGTAGCTAAATAACTACTTTTGCCCCCACCGGCCCCACCCCCATCTCTGCAACACCAAACACAACTGATTTCACTGCAGTTTCTGATTTCTCATAAGAGTATAACCACTTGCTGTTAATTGGAATATAGTGGTGGAGCATCTCAAATTATTATGCCATCTAGGCTACTCAACATCCCCTCTCCTCATGTTCTCATGATGATTGGCTCATTAGTGGTAACTAAGATGATTACCAAGAAAAAGCTTTGGCTAAGGAGCAGTCCTACACAGGCTGTTCTGTAAGATGTAGCACTTTGAGATGGGTAGTATTGGTATTTGCCATGTGGAGGAACAGAACTTCTAAAAATGCATTAATAGGTTCCATCTGCTTCGTGGGATTTTTTTTTTTTTTAATCTCAATGGTATTTTGAAAGTACTGGGATCCAATTAATTAACAATCAATTAAAATGATCCCAAAGTGAAAAAGGAAAACAGTATTAGCCCTAGAGTTGATACAGCTATTTCTACTCCCATAGACACCAGAATAAAAAGGAAAGGAACACAGCTTCTCCACATTTTTCCCCTCAGTTAGCTGCTAAACTTAGAAAGCAACTTAGCTGCACCTCTGTGCAGTCTTCCTGTCTTATTCTCAGAGTTTTGATACTCTCCCATGAAATACTGTGTTCTTAACTGATATTATAAGAATAGAATATTGTTCTTTTTCTTGCATGGCAATTAATAATGGTCTGGGGAAGCTTCACTTGGAAATAAGGCTCAGTTCCAAATAAACATTCATACGATTATACTGCAAGTATTAGTAAAATCTTTGTATTTATGCCATGATTGTAATAATTACTTGCCCTTTAACTGAGCTGTAATCCTATGTTGCATCACAACACTATAATGTGGTTTGTTTGTTTTTGACTGGCCTGCTGCTGCTCTAACAAATTATACTTTATTCATCAATCCCATTCATACATTAATAAATTCTCCACTGCTAGAATAGCAGGCCGGAGTTAACTTACTGAATGCAACACAACATGTTGTGGTTTAGTGGGATTTATGAATATGGATGTAAGGCATGCGTGTTTCCTGATTCCTTCCTGACTATTTTTAATCAGAGATGGGCACCTTTTTGTGCTGAGGACCACAGTGCTAGTAAATTACTTGGGAATTTAGGGTAGATGAGTGGTGTGGAAACAGAAACAAGAAATGGATAGAATCAAAAGCTAGCCAATTCTTCACATCAATACATTAGCTTTCTTCCCTTTTTTCTCCTTATCAGCCTCTTTTCTCTCTTACAAGCTGCAGGCCACAGGGAGTAGCTAAATTGGTCTTATTAGCAATGTAATGCCTTTTAATAAAGTTTAGAAATGAGACTCAGAACAAGAAATTAGCCTGAGGATCAGATATGGCATTTTATTGGTTGCCTGGTTCTACACACATGTATAAAGAAAGAACAATGTTAAAGGGAAGGGCACAAACAATGGAGTGATGCTTTCCTTCACGATTAGGAATTGTTTCTGACTTGTTCAATAAAGTGTGGCTAAAAACACTTGTTTAATGCAATTGTAGTGGTCTCCCTTTATTACTCTTGAAGCAACTTTAGCACCTACATAATTGTATGCTAATCTGTAAATCAAGAAAAAGTCCACTCCAGTTCCATGCATGATGCAAAACTTCCCCTAAGGCCTTTTCTAGCCAAGCTATTCTCCAGAAATGTAGATGGGACAATATTAGTTTAGAAGAAGATCCCCATAGGAAAGCTTTCTGCAATATCCTGCTTCTTTATTTTCCAAATTAATTCCAAATGCATACAGCCTAAACATATTATTTCAAGGTTGTATTCTTTGGTGTACAGCTAATAAGCAAATCATAAAATACTCATAAACTACAGTATGAATCAGTAGAAATGTCATCAGTGTTCTAAAAACACTAAAAGCAAACAACCAACTTACAACTAGAGCTTTTTGGTATGGCAGGAAGTCTCATATTCTAAGAATTATTTTTATTGAATTTTTATATCAATTGAAATAAGCAATGAAAATCCACTAATTTATAAAAATGGGAAAATTTGTTATATAAGCATTATATGTCCCATTTATTCAGAGGAAACCAAACAACATTATAAACAAAGCTATATAGTTAGAAGGGACTTTACTCAGAGCAAAACATCCCTATCCCTCCACTATTATTAATGAAGTAACAGGGAATATGTCATATATTTTCTTTGGTTTTATTGCTTTTTCAAATTTGAATAAAACAAAGAGAGTCCTCAAAATACTTAAATAATTGGAAAATAAACTAACACTTCAACAGATATGTTGAAAGCACACTTCTGTTCTTGACAGTACAATACACAACTCGATATCTCAAGCACCAGCAGAGTTGAGATATCACTTTGCAGTCTCAAAGGGACTTAAAGAAAAGAAAAGAAAAGAAAAGAAATCATTTCACTTTTGATCAGACCCTGGAGTACTGTTTGAATATCTTAACCTCATATTTATCACAAAAAATGCTTCTACAACCAAGCTGTAAAGTTGAGACAATAAAATGAATGAAATTCCCACAGAAATGGGGGATATTTAAATAACCAATTCTTCACATCAATACTTTAGCTGCCTTCAAATTAAATTAGGATGAAAATCAAAACCCAGAAAACTGGCAGTTACAGGACACATTCAGTGATACTCAAGAGAAGGGAGGGGAAGGGGAAATTACACAGGACACTCTGTCTTCCAACTGGAGGTCAGTGTTATCATCCAAATAAAAAGAAAATATACTTTGTATCATATGAATACATATTTTCCAATGGTTCACAGTATGTGTTCAATATGAAAAGAATCAACTTGCTTTCCTGGGCAATGTGTAATATGCTTTTTTCTGGCATTTTCCATAAGTAAGCTTTTCCTTCACATTATAACACACAGAGAAGGTTGACAGGTCCAACCCAAGGAGGGGTGGAGGAGGGAAGCAATTGGGCATATCTATTTGACAATGGCAGCTGCTCAACAAACATCCCCCTCCCTTCCAGGAAAGCAACCCAGAGACCAGCAGAACCCCCTTGAGTCTTGAGCTGGAGTATCTCTGCAGCTGAGCAGCAGTTAGCTGAAGCTTGCAACCGGTTCGTGCTGTTGTCGCCGGTAGGTGGGTTGCCAAAAGAAGATGCTATCAAAAGGTAGAAGTGGGGGGCGGGGGCGGGGGCGGGGGAAGCAGACAGGACTTGCCCGCTGCCTCGCTTTCGGGACATCCTTTTGCCTCCTAGGCAAAGTTGGTCCTACTTGGAAGGTCATGCCTGCAAACATCCGCTCCAACGCGCACGCACACACATATACACACACCCCACCTTGGCATGCAATCGGGACCGGCTCCCACCATTGTCAGCCAGTGGCAGAGGAGACCCCGGGGAAGAGTTTCCAACGCCCTGGGAGCGCCAGGTGGACCAGCCACTCAGTTGCACTGCGCCTTGGGCGAGTCAATCCCCAAGAGCGACCGGCTGGAATTCGCTTCACAACCGGGAAAAGAAGACCGAATCGAGGTTTCTTTCCGCCACGCTCCCAGCTGACGGGAAGAGAAAAGACCCCAAGTCGGCGGAGGGCAGCCTCGCTACTCACCAGCTGCAGCGTGCAAAGGAAGATCAACGTACAGCGCCCAGTGCAGCATCCCATGGTAGAAGCTGGCCGGAGCCGGGGGCGCCGTTTTCCCGTTTCTGCAGTTCCCTCCGAGCCCAAGCCAGGCACGGCTCTCACCACATCCGGACAGACCTCCCCCCTCCCCGCCGCTCTTCTCGCCTCGTGCGCCGGTTAAAATCCCTTTGTTTAGAAGCAGGGAGGGGGAAATCTCGTTCGCCTCGGCCCCGGGAAAGGAGAGCAGGACAACAGAGCCTCGGCAGCGGAGCCAGGCACCCAGCGCTTGCTAGCGCCCCTCAGCTGGAGGGGGAGGCTGAGGGTGGGCGTGTGGCAGGAGGGAGGGAGGGAGATGGAGAGGAGTGCGTGGGGAGGGGGGGGCGCTGCGCGTGTCTCGGCGTGTGGTGTCAGGCGAAGCTATGAATGAGACTTGTGAATGGTGAAACCGGCGAACGGGAGGGGGCGGGATTTCGGAATTGTCAATGGCCGAAGAAAGGTAACGCGAATGGCTCTGGAGGGACCTTTCTTTGGCCGGGAGGGAGCCCGACTGCGAAGAGCCGGCAGGTGTTCCCGCAGGAAGAGTGAAAAGTAAACCCGGGCGGCGGGTTTAGGGCGCCCTCGCGCTCAGGGGACGAGGGGAGGGAGGGAGGGAGGGCTGGGCTGCGCGAAAAGGGGGCTATTGTTGAGAGGAGGCGCGCGCGGGGGGAGGGGGGGCGACGAGACAGTCCGCCCGAGGCGTGGCCAGAGGGAGGGGCTTCTTCCGAAGGCTCGCCCAGCACTGGAAGAAAGTGAAACGGGGGGGGAGGGGGGGTTGGAGTTGGGGGGGGTCTCGGAAGCAGCGCGGGAGGGGTGGGGGTGGCTGGGAATGAAAGGAGGAGAGAGCCGAAGAAGGTGACGGGCTCGCCCTAAAGACAACGCGGGATCGCTGCGAATCTCCGGCGGAAAGCCGAACCCCAAACTTAAACATTATTGAATTCGCGTTTAACTACTAAGCACAACCGCAGCTGTGAGTCAGTGGAAGCAGGTGATCGTATTGTTCTAACGGGAACTAAACTCACGGGATCCACTGAAGGAGCAGCGCTTTCAAGAAGCTTTCTCAGAGTTATTCTCCATCCGCTTTGAACTACCGTGAAAATGGAAAGGGAAAGATTGAAAGAAATTAGTGCGCCTGCCATTTAATTTCCTACCGTATCTGCTTCACCGCAAACCAAAGAGCACACTAGGCACGGCTGGGTGGTGGTGGTGTACAAGCCTTTGCTAGGCAGCCGGTATAGACACTTTCTTAGAACAAAATATACCCACCTGGTAAGAGAATAACAAGGAAATGTGTCTTTATTTTCTTACTATTTATCTGATTTTAGGAAAACAAGGAGATTTCCATACAGAACTTGAAAGTCACAGAACTGCATTAAATGTGAAATCACAGAGGTGTTCCTTAATATAACTTTGGAGAGAAATATCAAGGCTATGAGCAGAGTTGAGGTTTCATCTTTCAGTCTCAAAGCTGCAAAGAAAGCAAAGCAAAACAAAACGTTCCATTTTGAATGCTGCTTGAACATTTTGACCCCATATTGATCTAAAATCCAGCTGTCAAGCCAAAACAATAGAAATAATGATTTTTACAAAATGTGTTCTACTCTACTTAAATAACAGTGGAAGCACATTGTAGGAGGGGAGGAAATATTTTCCTGATATCACATGGATACTTCAGACTGACTGTGTTATACACCCATGTTTTCAATAAATCACAATGAACATTTGGGGATATTGTGTGTGAACAGGATCGACTTCTTTTCATCAGCAATATATAATGGCTTTTCTTTCTCAACAAGTAAATGTTTCCTTCAAAATATGTAGTATATAGGGCTGACTTAACAAATAGGCCTAATGGGCACCCATGCGCCCCACAAGCATAGGGGCCAATAAAATAAATATATGTTTAATTTTATCAACCATTCACATTTTTATTCCTGTGAATAGTTGTCATAGGAGCCCAAGTACACTGTCCAGGGCCCATAATGCTGTTAATACTGCCCTGGTAGTATACAGTGTTCATACTTCCAAACTCAAGAAGACAATAGTAGTCTTTGTCTCTCTTAAAAAATGATCTTAACACTTGGGACTTCACTGCTGCTTTTGGGACATCTATATAGCTGAATAGCAACAATTAACTTGCTAAAATTATTTTTTTTATTAGATTTTTATTCTGTCTTTATTACTTAAAAGAAATTCAAGGCAGCAAACATGTCTAATACTCTTTTCCCCTCCTATTTTCCCCATAACAACCCTGTAGGGGATTGGCTGAGAGACTGGTTGACTGGTCCAAAGTCACTCAGCCACCTTTCATGCCTAAAGCAGAACTAGAAATCATCATATCCTGGTAATCCAGCACCTCTTGACTGCTGTACCAAACTAGTAGATGAAGGACCCACACTGTTTAATGATAAAATACAATATTGTACAATATCCAGATACCATTGGATAGAGAAGAAAAACAAATGGGACTCAGGTCTCATCTTTACCTCAGAAAAGATGTAATACCTACACGAAGTGGTGGTTACCATTCTAACCTAGAATGGTATTCCTAACCTAGACCTGTACAGTTGGTGAGGCTTCTGATATTGAAAGTTTTCTTATTTATTACATATAAGCATTGTTTATTACAGTGTTTCTGGCTCCTCATGATCATGCTATGGGATAGTAACTGCTTCTCTGAGTTCATGTAAATTAATGACATGTCTCTCTGCACTACTAAATCTGTTGAGTCTGTTTCATTGTAATTTTCAGTTGGGCAAAACTGCATCCATTTTTGAATTAACGTATCTCAAAGGATCTGATATAGAGAATGTGCCCACGATCCATGATTCCTGTGATATTTTGATATCGGGCAAAGTTCAAAGCTTGTTTCAATGCTGCCCCATCATTGTATGGTATGGTCATGTGATAGTCATTTCCAATGCTCTCTGCCAGCTTCCTATAGGGAAATTCAATGCAGTAGCTGATAGGAGGTTGGAAGTTGTTTTATCTCCCAGTGCTTCTATGCCTGCCTATGTTCATTCTGTTTCTCTATTTAGCTAAAGAAATATCTCTGAAACAATGACCTAGCAGGTCACAGGTTGAGTAATAGAATGTGTGGATGATCTTGAGGGAATGATCGGAAGAAATGTTGCCTAGGAAACAATGAGATTGATATCAGCTATCCCATGTAAACCAGATATGAAAGAAGACTAGATGAGCTAATTCTACTTTATTATAACTCTGTGTCAGTGTTCCTCAACCTTGGTGATTTTAAGATGTTTGGACTTCAACTCCCAGAACTTCTCAGCCAGCTGGCTAGGGAATTCTGGGAGTTGAAGTCTAAACATCTTAAAGTTGCCAAGTTTGAGAAACACTGCTCTATGTTATCAGAATCTTTGCCAGTCAGAAGATATAAAGTTTCACCGCCACTTTTAACTATCTGTTCAATTAGGGCAGGTCCTTCCTAAGTTTCTTTCTCTGACTGTTGAGCCCTTGAGGCTCCTCCAGAGGTGAAATTCAGCAGTATCTAGCAAGTTCGCTATAACCAGTAGTAAATTTTCTAAACAGTTCAGAGAACTGCTTGTTAAAAGAAATCTTTTGTTTTTTTCCACTTTATGGGGTTAATCCTGTAAGGAAGGCAGGAAAAAAACATTCTGGTGTTGTTTCTAGCCTAATCTTTATTGCCCTGCTTACAGAAACTGCCCACCCAGTCACATGATCCCCCCAGCCACGCCCACCAAGCCATGCTCACATTTTTTCCCAGTAGGGAAAAAAAATGAATTCCACTACTGGGCTTTTCCCTCTCTTGATTGAATATTTCCTATGAAGTATTTCTTCATATTATTCCTCAAGGTTATCTATCCATTCCATTACACAAGTTGTCCAGTATCAATACAAAAATAAAATTGTTGTTACTCTTGTTACTTGTTAACATAGCCCAGCCCAATCAGTTTTACATTGACTAGACAAAACTGTTATAAAATAACAGATTGTGTCATATTGAACCCTAATAATCATAAATCTGATCATTTTGGATACCACCATGCATCTTATTTGTTTCATATTATTTTTATGTGGCCTATTCATGGAAGCACCATCAAATTAAAAAGCATCTCTCACAACATACAAGTAGCAATATTCAAAAAGTCAACAATTTGAGTGCACTGTAAGGCACAGGCATAGATCTAAAGCACAGTTTTTCATGAATTTGCACGAGTTCTCGAGTTCTATGAAGAATCATTTGATATTGGCTCTTAGTTAAATAATCTTGAAGTTAGTAGTTGTTTCCAGGTGTTCCTTACTCGTGTGAAATTTGTGACACAGGCTCAGTCAAGAAAATGAGTTGCTCAAAAGTTGCTATCCTGCTGAATCTTAAACTGTGTATAGAATGAATGTCTATAATCTATGTCTACAATGTCCTGCTCATATAATACAATGTCCCTCTCAAATAAGTCAAAATCCAATTCTTTGTAATAAAAATTATAATCTTTCTAGAAAAGAGTAATGCATTCTAAATGTAATTGCATTAGGATGGTAAATACTACAATCAGATTTGAATATCACCAACTATGCCTAGGAGAAGGTCCCCTGTGATATCCAGTTTAATTATATACAAATTAATTGTTTCTGAATTAGTAAGGCACTGACAAACCTGGTGCACGATCTATTTTAGCCAAAGCACATAGAAAAGAATAAGGAGCTGGACATTTACACTACCCTGTCAACTTTAGGCTGCTGCTTATTATACACATACCTATACAAGAAACTGAAATAAATCTGAAAATCACATTGCAGTTACCAAAAATTGGGTTATGAACTTTTTAATTAAGCTTATTTCCCATGAATGTTTGTCATCATCAAAAGTTTAGAAAATGACAACTTTGCTTTTTACTTTTTGTAAAGTATTTCAAAAGTTGTAAAGTTTGATCAAGGTTGATGCTTTATCCTTCTTCATTATCACTATTCTCTGCTTTCTCTTCAACTCTGCTGAAGGTCTCTTTGCTCATTGGAGCCTAATGAAATAGACGGGTCTGGAATCTCTCCTTTTTCTTGGAGTGTAAAATGGACCCATAGTAATATACAGAATGTGTTACCACTCATACTAGTAACAATCATCATGAAATAAAGAGCACCAGATTAAGGATGCCTGATGTAGGAGCTCTTTGGTCCTACATTACATCTTCCTTTTATGGTTTCATAGTATTGTATGAATTAGATGCTGCAATATTTCTTTGCTCCAATATTAACCTAATTAATAATGATTATTCTACTGTTGCTCTCATTGGGCTGGGATTTGGATTTTTTTTTAGCTTCTTCATTTGACTAATTAGAAGCAGAGCATGGTCTTTTTTTCATGGCAATGCCTGTATTCCTTCACTCTCAGGGGGATTAATGCAATCATAGGTTCACAGATTTAGTTTTGGAAAAAACTCTGGGGACAATGACTTAGCCTAATGACTCATTTAATTTGACAAAGGTAAATGAATCAAAATGCAACCAAGCCAGATACTTGTATTAGGAGAACAATTTTACCTATAAGAATTAGTCTTGAAGCCTGAGCCACTGTCCTTTTACGCATCAGGAATTTTTCCAAAGGGATAAAAAAATATTTAAATTCATGACCTGAATTGAGTCCTAAGGGAGAGGGGGCAGTATATAAATAAAATAAAATAAATAAATTAAATAAATGACCTGAACATTTGTTGGGATGAGAATATTTTGCTTCAAGAATACATAAAACTTCAATATAATTTCTCAATAATCTTTGAGAACTATTATTAATTAGTTCTCATTGAAAAGTACAGATTTCCCCTGTTAAAACATGAACTGGTTGTGCGCTTGTGCACCCTGCCCCACAGCACGCATGGCCTGGTATAAATTGCTCAACTCTAAAACCTGAAAGTTTAGAAATTCATATACAGATACACAAATGCTGAATTATCCAATTATTCCAATTGTCATTAGGATGTAAATTAACTATATATACATAAAATAACTCAAACTTTCTTCTCTATATAATATTGAAGATTGAATAAAGTTTGAAATGAGATTTGCATAAAGTAATTTAAAACCGTGTAAACTGGTAATACACAATAATATGTCACTCTAATCTTATTTCTATCTGAAATAAGTATATTTTCAGCATCTTATTTCTATAAACTAAAGAGACATAGGAGGAAAAAAGTCATTGTTTTTTCTTCTATGAAACTGTAATGTCTCAGACTTCTGGAACTTAATGAGAAATTCATTGTTTGCTACACCAGTACTTTACGGAATTCAGTGGGTTATCTGAGAAGACATTAGTAAATTGTTTTGTAATGAGTAAACTGAATAAATTGCCAAACTCTAAGAAAAATTGCTGAACACATCTGTTGCAGACATGGTAGTTTAGGTACAAAAAGTAGTCATGATTACTAGAAAATCTGTTCTTCAGTCTGGGAAAATTTGAGAAGGGTCTCTCAAGAAATTGGGGAAATTATGGTTAAAAAATTAATTATTTCAATCTGTCACATTTGTCCATGTAGGATCATACAGTTGCAAGAATATCAGCTTTTTAATGAGGTTGCAGGAAATTTAAAACATGGTGTCATTACATTTTCTAAAATTATGCCTGAGAAGGAATAGCTTCATTTGTTTAAATATCTTTTGCAATAATTATATCAATTTTCTAAGCATGACAGTGATTCTGAAAAGTCCAGTCATGCAATCAAAAAACAGTAACCAGAATGAGAATAAATACAAAAAATATTGTTGTATACCGGTAATGATAAAAAATACAAACATTTAGATATCAAGTTATTTCTATGAAATTTTACAAATATTGTATTTTACAAATTTTACAAATATTGTATACACACACAGACACACACATTGCATTTCTTGAAGCATAAATGGATTTCAAACATTGATTTGTAAAGGTATAAACATATATGGTATTTAATTGTGCATATTCCGTTGTGAATGTATAATTTTCAATTGAAACATCCAAACCAATTAAAGAGATTTCAGACTGTTGGTTAAATGGCTTTGAATCATACTGTTCTGTAGAATATATGATGGTGTAGATGGAATTTGGGCTGTAGATGGAATTTGGTTTTAAGGTAATTGCACTAATGCTGAATGATCCAACAATGCAATATAATGGAGTGGCTGGCTTCAGAGTTACTGCATCTACTTTCATTTTGGTCTCTCTAACTTGATTTGAGAATTTAGCTCTCATATTACAATCATTGAAATCTGATATATATCTCAGTAAATATATACATATCAAGTTTCAGTGGCACCTATTATTACAGCAGTGAAATATTGAATTAGATGTTTAATTTTAAAAATATTCATAGCAAAAATGAGTTTAATTTGACACAGTGATGATGATGATGATGAGGAGGAGGAGGAGATAATTAAACTTTTACCCTACCTTTTTATATATAGGTCAAGGTGGCAAATAAACTTAATATTCATGCCTCCTAATTTCTCCACAACAAGAATTTGTTTTTGTTTTATTCTTTTACAGTTGTTGGCACTTAGTATAAACACCAAAATTGCAGATGGACCAAACAAACTATTGTTCCCTTGGGTTTTAGAACAAAGAGTGTTTCTCATAAATGGCAGAAGATGCCATAACTTGGCAAACATGAAAATTGGCTGGATGAATTATCAGATTCATTAATTTCATTGTTCTACCTTTCCACCCATAGCTTAGCCTTAGGTAATAGATGTTACTCTGACTGGTCTGGATTTGTTTTATTTCCTTTTTATCATTCCAGATCTCCACAGGCCTAGTCAATTAATATTCTCCAGCATGCCTGCATTCTACCCTAGCTAAAAGAAACCGGATTTCATAGCACAGCAATAAAAGGAGTTGAGGCATTCTAGATTACTTTTGATTAACCTATTTACCTTGATTTCTCTCTTCTTTGGGATAAAAAAAAATATCCATTTATCATGAACAGCAAGTAACTAGAGAGCCAATTTCAAATCATAGTTTTCATTATGATATTACATACCTCTTATTCTGTTCTGGAAAATTGATGTTTTCTATTAAACCTTGGCATTTGGAAGGAAAACATCTAACATTTATTTTGATATGTGATTGTTTAGTAAACAAATGACATTAAACCTTTTCCCTTCGTAAGATTTTGCTTCCGAGTAAATGTTACAACAAATAATATATGTTCTAGTAATTTATTCTATTTTCCTAAAAACTTGGTTATGAGTTAATTAAAGGCTGTAGATGCAGCCAACCATCTCTGCTGCATGCAGTAACTGTTTGCAACATAGTTATTTCAATAAATAACTGCATTGTGGTATATCACAAATAATGACAACTTGGATATAATCATAAAGTGAAAAATCCCTGTCATTTTTCTTGTAATCATACAATCTCATAAATCTAATACCACATGGAAAAATAATCTTCATTAAACTCATTTGTTTAAAACTAATAACATTATTTACAGCTACTGTAAGTTCCATTATTTACAGTTATGTTCCCTATATGATTAGTTCCAATATGGACTTTAAAAATCAATTTCTTAAATGCTTCATCTGAACATTCTAATGAAGCATTTTTTTTTCTCTTCTGGTGCTCTCAATTCCTTGGTTGCTGCCCACTCCAATTTCTCAGTTGCGGGATTTCCAACAACCAATCTGAGATAAGGATCCTGGAGCAATTAGTATGCCAATAGTAGCTCTAGCTGGTCACAGTAGTCCAATTTGATGCCTAGGCATTCTTATCAAGACACCTGTACTATGTAATTTCTACTCTTATGAATAATTACAGCACACTTCAATTCTTGGCATCATGCTTGCAAAAAAATGAAACCTTTATGGCCATATTTACAACAGAACAATATTTATAGCTATTCAGCCAAGTCTCAGTAATATATTCCAGGTCTGCATGCTCACCAACCACATCCTGGAGACCTGTAAAGACCAAGGGACTCCTAACAATCAGGCCCCTGTGTTGCAATTAGCTTAGAAGAGAAGACTTAGAACAGGGGTCCTCAAACTACGGCCCGTGGGCCACATGCGGCCCGCAGAGCGCATTTACCCGGCCCATCACTGACGTCCCATGCATGCACCCATGGCAACGGATGCCTCTGTTAAGTCCCTGCATCCCCATGTTTACTTTAAAAACGCGGGGACCGCCGGGAGGTAGTGCACGCAGGGATGTCACTGCCGTCCCATGAGGGCGCCCATGGCAACAGACGCCTCTGTTAAGTCCCTGCGTCCCCGTGTTTACTTTAAAAATGTGGGGACCGCTGGGAGGTAGCGTACGCAGGAACGTCACTGACGTCCCATGCGGGCACCCATGGCAACGGAGCACAGAGGAGCAGAGAAGAAGCAAGAAGGACACACGCTGGCAGTTGGTAAGTGCTTACCAGCGGTGGTCGGAACACTGAAGTGGGACAGTACACAGGCATACAGCCTAATGTGGGGGAACTATACTGCACCTAATGTGGGGGAATGTTGCTGGTATATTGTTTTTGTAGCGCTGTATATATTTATTGGTATTTTACTAATAGCAATTTGGAATCCCTAGGAAACAATTATGTCAAGAAAGAAAAAAATTGACTCGGAGTGTAGGATATTCAAAGAACAGTGGACTTATGATTACTTTTTCATACAGTACAAGGAAAATTAGGCCTCCTCATCAAACAAGTGAAGGAGGAAAACTTCTGCCATCTCCCCACAACTCAAAATCTGTTAGCAG
>JAEANM010005891.1:0-11408 GCA_017656035.1 Myanophis thanlyinensis
AAAATATTATTGTGAATATATCTCAATGAGATACTAAATTTGATTAGCTATATAATAAAATAAAGCAATATTTTTCCTGTATTTTGTGTATCCATACATGCTAGCAAAAAAAATTATGGCACACTTCATACAAGCAATTTACAGAGCACATACTGATGGGTCTGTATTGATTGTTTCAATTAGTTTATGGTTGTCAGGTGCAAACAATGTGCAGAGTTCAAGGTAACTACTTTATTATGCTCTGCCTATAATACAGGAATTCAGTCTCCAGTCTCACAGCCTATTCTTAGAAACAATTAGATAACGCTCCAAGGAAATTGAGGGGGGGGGTTGATCCTAGCCCTTTGGCAGTTGCGCATTGACTCCAGGCTAATTCTGCACTTGATCCCTCCTCCCTGCCAGGCTGGGCCCTTCCCAACAATGGTAAAATTAATCTATATTACGAACGAAAGACTACATGAGTAAGATTGCATATTTAATTTTTTCAAAATGCATACAGTGCAAATTTCACTGCTATTATTCTTACTGTGTTCATTATTCATAATCATTGTAATCATTATTATTACAAAGTTCTATGAATTGTTAAGATAAAACTTCCTTATATGTGCAATATAAAATTTCAAACACAAATTATGAAGGGCAAAGAAAAGTAAAAGGATAGGAAGATTACAAGGGAACAAGTAATCCCCAAAATGATAGTCTATATGATTTTTTTCTAGTATCAGTTTTAATGGACTGCAATCAATTTTCAGAGGCTTGTGTGTCAATAGATGTAAATCTCACCAATACAAAATGCAAACCTGATTGATATAAAGACAAAAGCTGATATGAGCTAAGCATAAGAGCAGTGCTGAATATGTAATGGATTCCACAGCTATAACCTGAGCATGTTTATTTCAAGTGCTCTTTGCATATAACTTTTACATCTGTTGCTAATGATATCAAATTATTGATTGTTCAGTTTCTCATATTTGTTTAAACATTAAATATATGTTCTGCAACCTAATGCTTTTTTCTTTCAGAAAGTTTTTAAAATTTTTTGCTATGCATTAGTCATATTTACTTTGATCTTTCTGTATGTATAATTATTTTACTGTTTGTTTAGTTCAACAGAACAGGAGGGGAAAGGATTGACCAAAGAGATCTGTATGTGGCAACTTGTAACAGAATCTCATAGCTTATGTTTAGGAAATCATGGTTTTGATTAAGAAGGAACCAGTTAGTTCCCACTGCTTTATTAAAAGAGACATTAGTGGATAAATCAGAAACACATTTCCCAGAGCAGATTATGTTCAACTGAAATGCCAATAAAATGATTTTGAAGCTCTTCGTTATTTTCCATTTGCAATATTAAATTAGGATAGCTTTTTTACAATTAGTTTAATGTAACAAAAATTAAGATATATGTGTACAACAGTGGTTGCGTCAACTGGATTGACCTTGAATGATGACTGATCTTGCTGACCAGATTCATAGTAACTTGACCCTTATTTTTAAATTCACAGGAATATTCTAAAATAGTTTCTGAAATTGAACCTTTTATCTTACATATAAAGTAAACTCTTATTTATAAATACTATAAATGAGACAATATGAAAACAAAATATAACAAAAGCTCTTGGAGATGATGATGATGATGATAAAGTTTGGTTCTGTTTATTTTTCAGTAAGTATACCTATAGTAATTTTGTCATTGCTGTTTTCCTCCCGTTTGTTGTAGCTGAAGAATCAACACTATATGAACCATGTTAAAACAGCTTGTGTTTATTTCACACAGACTGTAACCTTTCATTGCCCCTCATGCATACATATACATGCACACATTTCCAATGAGTTTTAAATTCAAAATGTTAGCAGCATCACACTCCTTGGGCTTAGATCCTAAAGCAGAAAACTCCTTGGGCTTAGATCCTTGACCACCTAATTAAAATCAAGGTCTTATTCTGTTTTTCTATATTTAACAATTAACTGTACACTTATTTTTTAAAAATGGTGAGGGACAGGAGAAAAATAAAAGCTTTAAATATTGAATGAAGAAAGGAAGTAGGAAACCATAATATGACAGAAATACTTGGTAGTTGCAATAGTAATTCTGGGACTACAGGAAGAACTTTTTAATGTTTGAAGGTGCTTTTACACCACAACTGAATGTAATAAGAATGCTCTCCCTTCTTCTCGTACAACAAGTAACGATGATCCATAAACGGCCTTGAAGCTATTTAGCTCCTTTGGTTATATTTTCACTGTGCATATATAAAAAGCACTTTTGAAATATTCCTTTCTTTACCTTGAGATACAATACTTATAAAAATTGTTGAAGATCATAGAGAAACTGCTTCAACCAAAGTAGATCTTTGTATCTGGAAAAAATATTGATGACACTCTATATAAACTAGCTTTTGTAAACACCTCTTGATCATTTTAGAATAACAAATTTCAACTATTCATGATTTGTTAAAAGGTTTGGCATTGAATGATAATTAAAATCAATTTACCTTTAATTTTCTTGTACTTTTTATACCATCTTCCAAATTCCTGGCACTTAGTAGCTGACACATTTGCATAATACGTGCTATTTACAATGGATGATATCATACTCTGAAACAAGAAAAAAGAGAAATAAATAAATTCTAAATAGAAAATAATCAAAATTCTTCCAAAAGAAAGCAATATAGTTGAAAATGTATCATTCATTCATTCTTAAGTGACAAAACAAACATTAAAAATGCATTCGTATTCAAAAACTATTGTATAGATCCTAAGACTAGCTTCATTTTTCCTTTTATATAACTGAGGAAATTTGCTTTCCCTATTAATTCTGTGGCAAATCCATATGACACCAGTTTGTCCCAGTTGTCACTTTAATTTATATTGGGTATTATCAAAAGAATCCTTATGCTTCAAGTATGTTAGAAGCTGTGTCACATTGGGGAATACAAAGGGTGAGAAGAACTGTGATTTAGGAACCGGAACCTAAAGGTAAGATTAGATACTTCAGCATGTATAATCCAAATAATAGTTTTCAGATGTTTCTATTCTGCTTCCAACTGCAACAGGGACCACACAGCCAGGAATCTGGGAATATTTGTGCTACTTGCTACAAAACAACAGCTAAGCAAATACATTAAATAAATAATATTTATAGAAAGATGTCTTTAATCTTTTTTATGAAAATTCATATAGGAAACAAGTTGCTATACTATTCTGAGCAGAAAAAACTAAAAATATTACATGTAAAATTAAGCAGGTCTATCTGAAAACTTATATTTAAATGTTGTACTTTTATTTTTAACCCCTGAAAATAGACATTAGTGGCCGAAACCTTTCATCATCTAGCACAGATTTTGAATTAAATTGCACAGGATATGCTATGATAAATATAGCTCTTCTTTTTGCTCCTGCCCTGCTCTGATTCAGTGTATTTGTTTATTAATTATACTATTCCTTATTCTTTATGGAGTCTAGTTTCAGAAGGTAACTAGCAAAGGTAACTACTTTGGAGTAGGAAAGATTAGCAAACAAGTAAAAGGTTAACAAACAAGTAGTTTAAAAGATTTAGTATCATATAAATATGCTATGAAAATTCTGCAAATGCAGAACTGCAAAAAGCATCTGAGGGATGGGAAATCCCCAACTGTTCTTGCTTCTTTCCTTGTAGTCATTTTTATTCATTTTTAATTAAATTTCACAAATCAAGAGAAATAACCGTTTGGAGGGTATTTTTATTTGATTATTTATGTGGTATATATTGTTTCCTAACTTGCATCTCAAGCAAGTTTAAATAATACAAGAACATGAATAGAAATTCCTGACTTCTGTTCATGTACCATGGGGTCCTGATTATGTATATACACATACAGAGAGAGAGAGAGATTTCCAATCACTTCTCACTTATTTATCCTTAGAACAAGTTGCAATGGCAGCTTTTAAAAGTTTTTTAAAAAATGGCTTTTATCCAGATTTAAGTAGGAGATGATCAGACTGAGCCAGAGGGAGAGGTCAAACACATCATCAGTCTCAAGTCCCTTTGTGCCCACAAGAGATCTAAGTCCAGCCCACCACTGACTCTTATCTACTGCCAATTTGCTCTAACCATTAGTGGTTCAAGTTCTTGTAGAGAGCTTAAGCTTGCAATAAACCTTTATATTCATTTGAACTGCTTGGATTTCTTGATTTCCTTGATGTTCAGCACAACTGTGAACATTCTCTCTTCAAAGCTCAAGAAAAAAAAATATCTTTATTCCATCCTGCACATTACCATCGCCCAAGCAGTATTTCAACAGCCATAGAGTGTGATCACAACAATTTAGTTTGTCATTTCTTTAGCTCTCTGCCCCGAAATCTTGATGGTATTCAAGATTCCAAAAATAGTGTAACGTAATTGTTGCACATTTAGTCAAGGAATCAGACCTATCTAGAGTTAAAAGTGAGAAATACTGATTCTTTATGCATAGCAGAGAATATAAATGGAAAAATATTCAGTTTATAACTCATGTTTATAACTGGTGGTAAAATGTCCTATATCATTTCTAAACTATGTCAAATTTAAGATTTCCCAGTAATAACATAAGGTGGGTTTTTTTTAAACTGTGACATGTTCACAAACTCATCCAAGCTCGTATAATAAATATAGATGGGGGGGAGGTTGGAATTGTGCCTGCTGACCCTGTTACTTATGGTACACACATTATCAGAATTTGGAGGAAGAGAGAGTGGAAGAGAAGAAGAGTGTGCAAAGCTGGTGAAAGAAAGTATAATTACATTCCTTGAAAGGACAGTATGCATTTGATAGAACAATCAAAAGGTGCCCCGTCTTAACTATTATCAGAACTTGTCTAAAATATACTGTATCCTATATACCATTTTTTTCAGGCACTCATTTTACACTTTAGCCCTCTTCCCATAAATAAAAGACAATATGGATCAACTGAGGATATTCAAGGTTTTAAGGATTGCTATGTCTGTCTTAAGCTTCTGCAAGGCTTAACGGACCTATTTCACCCCTTCAGTTCCTCTAAACCACAAATTAACATGAAAAAAACCCTTACATTCAAAATTGCAGCATGGGAGAGTGCTGACTCTTGCCCCATGGTTGCCAGCTCCTAACTAGACCAAGAGCACAGAACTTAAGTCTTATCCACGGATTGCTGAACTACAATTCCCAGCACTCCTAAAGGTATGGTCAATGATGAGAGTTAATGATATCGTTTTCCCCAAAAAATATGACCTCCCCCGAAAGTAAGTCTTAGTTTGATTTTTCCCATGTGTGCCCAATATAAGCCCTACCCCCCAATAAGCCCTAATTAAGATCCCGCCCACTCCGGGGTGCAGGGGGGTGGGGTCAGGTGTGTGGGTAAAAATTAAGCTAGGGTAGAGATGGCGGTATGGAGCTGCCCTACTTACCAGGCCTCGCACATTCCGACACTTGCCTTGCCAGCCTACTTCTTCTGCAGCTGCTGCCACCGCTTGCACACATCACCCCAGCCCCGGTTTTGCTGTCAGAGGTCTTCAGGAAAGGCCTGAAGCTGAGAAACGGGCTCCGGCTTGGCACACACAGACCCTCCTGGTCTCCATTTCCCCATCAGAGGCCCTTCCAGAACGCCCTCAGAAGCTGATAACAGAGTCCCGGATCAATCTGGAGTTCTGTTATCTGCTGTAGAGGGCTTTCTGGAAGGGCATGTGACAGCAAAATGGAGGCCAGGAGCGATGTGCGGATCAATCTGGACCTTGTTTCTCAGTTGCTGGTGAAATGAGGTGGGGGGTGATGCATGCATCAATCTGTACCTTATTTCTTGGCAGCAGAGGCCTTTCCTGAATGCCTCTGATAGTGAAACAGAGGCCAGGAATGACCTGCGCAAGTGGCAGTTAGTGGCCACAGAAGAAATGGGCTGGCATCAGGCTCCTGCTGAGCAAGGTTGTTAGTGCCAGCACTGCAAGGTGAGTCAGCGGAAGAACAACCCCCCCCACCAAAAAATAAGACCTGGTGCCTTTTTCGTTGGCAAAAAAATGTAAGACCAGGCCTTATTTTCAAGGAAACACAATAGTTGTAGTTCAATAATATCTAGACAAACACATGTGCTTCACTCTTGACAAAAAATGATGTCTGAAAACTTGACTGATCACACTTGCGAGAAATGGGGTGGTTTTTTTTTTAACTTTCAACTGACAAGCGTTTTATCAGTTTCATAAATTTCACTCCTGAAAGTTTAAACTACTTATTTGCCCTTACCTTTGATTGGAAAGTCTGCCTAACTGGAATAAAGTAGAAAAGTGGACCTTCCTATCACCAAAACAATTATTTTCATTATTTATTGGTAAGCTATAATAACTATAAATGTTGGGTGGAGGCAGTTGATTCGCTGTAGTGACCCGTAATGGGAACAGCCAAAAGAAGAAGAAGATAATGACTATAATGTTGGACTACAAGGTTACCATTGTCACTATAACTTCATTATATAACTATCATTATCTCACTGATTTCTACACTCAGTTGTTTCCAATCTGTTCTCCACTGTCAAGACTTAATCATTTCAGAGTGAACTTGAAATACAACATAATAACAGTGACATAAATATTTGTTAGTCTATTTCCTCTTTTCCCAGATACAACAGATTATAAATAGTTTTAATAGTAAAATGAGTATAATAGAGTAATCAATCTTTTTGTTCCCATTTCCTTGATCTATGACCCAATAACTACAATCTGATTGACTTCCAAAGTAGGCAAAAAAAAGTTTGGTTAATGAAGCTTATAAAGTTTATAAGGCTTAAAATGTTTGCTGATATTATTTTATATTATTTAATTAAACAGTAAAATTTGACTCATCTGCTTTCTATTTTATATGAGTCATTACATGCAATTTAACCATAGTAAACTAGAAAAAAAGTTATCTAACCTTCATGTCTTAATGTTGTTGTAATAATGCTATTTAATCATTGTAATGAGCATTAAAACCTTGATCTTCATGCCCTGTTACTTTACCTATGATTATCTTAAAAACTTTTTTAAAATGTTCAATACATATAAACAGGTGAGAGTATACGTTTACAAATCTCTCAAATGCACATTATATACATTTCTAGAAAGATATACAGTATATCAGGAACTGATTCAGATAGATGCTGATTATGAACCTATAGTAGCTGAAATTAAAACTTGTATAAAGGCTGGAAGTGGAATAAATGTTGTAATTTTAAATAATATTAATGTTAAATAATTTTCAAGCCAAGCAAATAAAATTACAAATTTCTCCCAAATGTAGAAAAACTATTAAAAAGCCACTTGACATAGGAAAGAAATATATCTAGAAGATCATATCAATAATTTATAGAGTGCTTAGCTTAAAAGATATATTTCATAATATCATTCTTCTGAAAAACAATTTTCAGTTATTTTTCCTTTACCAACATCATCTAAAAAGTGAATAAACCATGGTAGATTAGTGGAATTTTAAATTAAACCATGTGATTACACTTCCTTTTTAATGGCACCCTGAATCAGTACCTGTAAAGAAAATGAAATTATGCATACAAACAAAAGGAAGAGAAAAAACGCCCTGTGATACTGCCTTTTATTCCTCTACAGAGGAATATTTGATGCACGGCAAGCACACTAATAAACAGCAGCATTTAATCTACAGTTTCTTTCCTAGGAGACAATTTTGTAATTTGCTGCTGTCAATAATATATTAATCACAAGGGGGCTGTAATAATATTTCACATTTGGCACAATATTTTCTTAAAACTGATTTGGGAAAAGGGATTTTTGTTAAAAAAAAATAGTCAAGTAATGATAACAGGCAGCTTATCTAAAACATTCAAATTTTTGCATGATGTGAACTACAACAAAGAAATTGGAGGTAAGTGGATATATAATTACTAAACTAAACCAAACTAAAACAGAATATTCAATATTACTATTAAACAGCTATTATTCCACCTATGATCTGTCTGTCTGTCTATCTGTTCTTCTTTTTCAATACTTGTCACTGGGCACTTTGGAAAATATTTAAGAACTAATATAACAGTGCTAGAGCCCTGAATGTTTAGGATATTGTTGATTGCATCATTTGCTAAAAAGATTATATCCTGTCTTGCTTCTCTTCTTCCTCTTCTTTTTCCCTGCCCATAAAGGTATATCATAGTCTCACCTTTATTGACACATTGTGCTTTGTGTATAACAAATTGAAACAAATTGAGAGAAGACATGTGCCATTTTTATTGGGAACATGTTGATCCTACTGCTTTGGTACACAGTTTTATAAAGTTTTATTTAAGATAGGGATGGATATTTTCAGATAATATCAGGTACAGGTAGTCTTCGCTTAACAATGGTAACTTGGACCAGCAACTCTGTTGCTAAGCAACATGGTTGTAAAGTATGTTGTCATGGGTCCATGCTGATTTCTGATGGCAGTTGCAACAATTCAAACTATGCCTTCATTAAGCAAATCCTACACAATGGTTAGGTATATCATCACACAATCACCACTGACCTACAGCCAGCTTCCACATTGATTATTAACTGTGATCATGTGTCTGTGGGTACACTGTAACAGCCAAAATGATAAGAATTAGTCATTGGTTTCCTTGTTCAGCACCATCATAACTTTGAATTATCACTAAATGAGTGGTTGTTATAGTTACAGGACTACCTGTAACTATAATTTCTTCGTTCTACCCTTGAGGCAATAGAGATTCTTCAACATAATTGTGCATGGTCACAGTTGAAAAAGAATGTACTAAGTTTGAAAAAAGAAACTATGTGACTATCATATATTCAGTAAAAACTGCATCTTTTATAACAAGTGAATGATTACATATAGTTATAACTGATGATTATATAACTACAGTTATTAACTGATGAGTAACATTCACTATTTCCAAGGCATTTTTAAAGGTACAGTATCTTTGACTGTATTAAAAATTAACATAAACAAATCTAACAATTCAGAAAGTTTTGATTGAAAAAAATATAGTGAAATATGTTCATGCAATCAAAGATGACATTTTATTAATTGATAAAGCAAATAACTGGCTTAGTTCAAAGGTTTCAACAGAGCAATATATTTTTCAAATACTTTGTTGCTGGAGCAGTGTTATTTGATAACCTTAAAGAAGGAAGACAGCAAAAAAGTACAAATTTAATGTGATAATTAAAAAGCAGTCTCCAGATATATATGAGGTTTCACACCATTAAAAATTCCAATTTCAACTTTTAATCTTTCAATTTATTTCACTATGCCAAATATAAACATTTCTTTTTGGCAATGAAACTATTTTAATTCAAATTTTAACACAGAATAAAAACAATAAAATTAAACCCCCAATAAATTTATATTGTTCAAACTTCCCATTACAACTTTAAGCAACTGTTTTTCTTTTTGTATAATTTAAAAATTAAAAACAAAAAGTTAATTTTGAAAATGGATGTCCAAAGTGCAACTACCAATACAAAGGCACAATTTGAAATAATTCAGAAAGAACTGAAGATGAAACTGAATCATATCTTTACGTAATTTTCTTTATGATCATATCTAGAATATCATGTCATGTTTTGATCTGTCACAGCCACTGTAATCACTATACAAGGATATTGCACAGTTAATCAAATTAAAGAAAATAACAACTGAAATTATTGCAAATTATTGAAATTATAGCACTCAGTAGCACTCCTGTGAGGGAATTAATGTTTATCAGTATTTTTTGACCTAAGCAACTTCCATATGTGGGAATCAATTCCCAGAATTTTCAGTAATAGCCAAACTAATGCAGAAATTCTTGGAGTTGAGGTCCACAGAGCTAGAAACCAACCAAATTGAAATATAATTTACAGCAAAGGTAAGAGGAGAAACTACATAAAGGTACATAAAACTATGCAAAATATGGAAAATGCAAACAAGAGAAGTTTCTTTTATGTTAAAATGTTGGGTTATCCAATGAACTAAAACCAAGAGATGATGTACTTTTATTCAATGCACACTTAAATTACAGAATTTTGCTATTTTCTGGGGTGGCGATATATAACAACTTTAGGGAGAGACTAGATAAAGAAAGACCTGTTATTAATGGCTGCCAATCTTGATGATTGTATATTAGTTCCTGATTATCAGTTGTTAAGAGTAAACAATGCATGGTAAACAATGGCTGTTGGTCTGCTGTCTATACTTATAGGCTATCCAAATGTCCCCAGTTGAATACAATGTTATATATAATGCTGAACTAGGAGAAGTTGTGGAGGGATTCTACAGTGTTCTTATATTATTATATATTGCTACTGCCAAGAATACAGGGATGGATAGCCTAAATCTGTCCTCATATGTCCTCAGAATCACATTGTGTATTTTTGTTTGTTTGTAATGTTTTAATAGACGATAGACATATTGATTAAATAAATATGCACGTGAATTGAATAAGTTAATGTACTGTTGATCCAATGAGACGAAAATTGTTTAACAATAGGATTGCAAAGCATTTGAAAGAAATATTTGAAAATATATGTTAGTGTGAATGAAGCATTCCTCAGAATTCTTACAGAAGTTGTGTCTTTTTCACAAATCACACAACTCCTAGAAGAGTTCCCCATCATCTTATATACTTGTACATGTATGGTCATTTCACTATGTAGTGGGTTCCTTGGAAATGTTCTTTGTGCACAAAGAGATAATTGAGAACAGCTTTTGAAGCATAAGCCTTGCAAATTTGAAGAACGGTGTTTCATTCATACTAATACGCATTGTGAAGCATCTCCTTCAAATACTTTGCATGGTCCTACTCAAGAACATTGCCACTGTATTTTTCTTCTTTGAGTTTCACTATTCTAAAGAAAACGTCAAAAAACGTAAGAACACTCCTTAAAAATTGTGTACAATATTCAATAAGACAGACATAAAAAGATATCTCAAAAGACCTTATTTGCTAATCCTTAAAATGCTGACAAATGAACCTTTTAAACATTGAAATAATAGTGTTTTGTGTATCGGCTTGCTAAATCAAGACACATAAGCAAAAATATACCTGGAATTGAATTTTGATTTATAAACGTGTTAACAGAACTAACTTGCGCTTTTTAATCATTTTTGGATGCTTGGAAGATTCGGGTTTTTGTATCTTGGAATATACTAAATATTGATAGCTTTATCTAATAGAGCCATGTGCATGAGTATATACTGTAGTAACATAGAGAAAGAAAGGTAAAATGCAGGACATCACAAACATGATAGTAACTCTCTCAAATTTTCAAGTTGTTATTCTTTTATAATGGTCTTGAATTCGCAGGAAAAGTATCATTGCAGGGATTTTTTTCCCTTTATTTATTCTTTCATACTATATTGCATTTTATGGGCTGTAATTCCTCTGCTACCAATAGAGACACTGACCTGGGAGAGAGGGCATTCTTTGGCTAATGTG
>JAEANM010005892.1:0-19113 GCA_017656035.1 Myanophis thanlyinensis
TAGTTAGTTTGTGGCATTCTAAAAATAATGCCAGGCGGGGAGTGTGCTGTTACAAGTATTATGTTTATCTAAACCACGAGAGGTCACTAGTTTACAAACTCTATAAAGTCAGATAGGAACAGGAAGTAAGGCATTTTTTACCTGCTTTTAGCAATTCTGACTATGTTTGGGTTTTAATCGGAAGCCAGCCACTCATTTCGAGATCCTTGGAGTGGCAATATGAGTAAGTTTGTGTGTTTAATATGAATGATAGCTGTTATATATGTTATTTTTGTTGGGAATTAGTGATGTTTGAGAAAAACTATGTTAGAGGCCTTAAGGATGCCATTCTGTACTTACCTATTGTTATTTTGAGTTAAATTAACCCTTATATGTACAGGTTTATTTATGGTGCGTTCTGACAGTTTTCTGTATTTTTGTCATTGCAGTTTTACACTTTTTTGCATTAAATCTTGCCAAATATAACACCTGCCTGTTCCTTGGAGGAAGTAATGCAAGGGAGAGTTTAGCTGCCTGTGAATCTCAATGAGGACAAGAGGTCACGTTGAGTGTAACAGAACAGTGAGAATATAAAAAAAATTAGCAAGTAAAGCAGATTAATGGTAATGGCTAAAAACAAGAAACAGAACAAAGAGAGCACAAGATCAAGAGCAAATGCACATAAAGTGAGAATTGAAAAGACAATAGCAAATATCAGCAGAAGAGAAGAGAAAGAACTGGAGAAAATGGCAGAAATAGTAACAATAGTAACAAGTGCTTTGGGTACAATCCCAAAATATCTAGAGCACCAGTCAGACAATACAGGCATTAACGAGAGTGGCAAGATGGGCAGCCAAACAAACAGATAAAATTACCATCAATAAATTACAAAAAGCACTGGAACAATTTATATACTGTGATACTTTTAATATTGTTAAACATCTGCCTATCCCAATCCCTTAAGGACTTGATAGGTGGACAAAACCCCCAAATCCAGTTTAAACATCGATCTGGCCATAATAATGCCTTTAAAAATCTAGGTTTGTGAAGATTACTGGGCATTTCCCTTCTGTCTTCCCCTTCAATTTCTTTCATTTCCATTTTATTTCAGTTTTCTTTCTGTCAGTCCCGGTAGCCTGGCGACACACGTAAAACCTTGCTGACATCGTTGCCAAACAGACTATGTGTGGGAGTGACAAATTACATGGCATTTGTGGGGGAGAACAATTAGAGAAAAGAGAGAGAGAGAATATCTGTAAGTAAGCTTGTGAGAATATTAACTTGTTTCATGAGAGGGAAAAAAATCTTGTTTTTGTTGCCATATTTTCATCCAGCTCATTAAAGAGAATTTGCTTTTAATATTTGAAGAAAAGATTTTCAGTGAAATTGTCTTAGGTGGAATAGTGCTATTCTTTCACTTATTTGATTTAGATGAAAAGGTTAATTAAGGGGCATCTGTGGATATCCTTCACAGGAGGATGATATCCTATTTCCAGCAGCTGCCCTCCTGTTTTTTTTTCTGTTAAACTTTTGTTAAATTCCCAAAGGGCATGTCTTCATCTACTTGTGGGACAGTGTGAATATCCAGGAAGACTAGAGAGTAATAGAAAGAGTAGTAGAAATCTACAACAGTCGCAGTAGCATCCTCCACCATACACAGCAATTAAAGAGCTCAAAAATATAATCAAGAGAACTTTGAAAGACATTACTCGGAACTATGAGGTTAAGATAAAAAAGTAGAAGTCATGATCAAGGGTAGACAGAGAGAAAAATACTTCTGAGTGATTACACACCATGAATATTAACCCACGTCTATTCCAGAACAGCCTATATTCAGCTGATTTTCATTTTCCTGCATGAATATAGAATGCCATTTAGGAATACTGTTCAGGCAAATTGCTAGTTGCCACTAAGGTCCAATCCATCCCTATCAGCTCTGCAGAAGCTACATTTTTTTTTGCATCTTCTCTCTCATACATGTGTATTTAAACATAAATTAAAATACATTTACTATATTATCATCAGCTTGCCATTCTGCACTCAGCAACTGATAAGGTACTAACTGAAAATGTAGAAGAGAATCTTTTTTGTTGTTTCTAAACATCCTTCAACTAAACATTTCCATGTTTTCCAAGAGACATAGTACAGATGACTGCAAAGTACACTGTGCACACAAATGGAGAAAAGCCTGCAGCAATATCTAATTGTGGTGATAGAGATTATATAATATCTACATGTATGTGCATGCACATTCTCTCAGGCAGTGATCCTTGGGTGTGAGAATAAGATGTTGCCACTGATTTTTAAGACTGACAAGTATGACAAAATAAGGAGGGAGCCCTGAATCAAAGAAACCATATATTATATAATATACTAGAAACTGATGTAAATATATTTATTGGAGTTCAAAGCTGTGTAAAAGCCATGTATTTTGACTGCTGAATAGCCTAGACCTAGACCAAACATGTTATAATTTTAGCTTGTTGAACTGATTCAGATGTGAATAAAGCCATCGCCTATTATTTTTTAATATGAAAGAAGCAAATCATCATTCAGCCATGTTCATGAGAATTGCAATATTCAACCAGTCCGGTCATGCTGGTTGTGGAATTCTGGGAGTTGAAGTCCACATAGCATAAAGTTGTTAAGGTTGAGAAACATTGGTCTTGATTAAGACAAACTTGGTGCTATTTCATGGCAAGGTTATTTATTAGTCCCTTGTCCCAGAGGTCTCCACTTGAAGTCCACAAGTTTTAAAGTTGCCATGGTTGGAGACCCCTGCCTTATCCCATTTTGAGGTCATCCATCTCCTTAAAAATTGTGGCAGCTTACAAATAAACTACAAAAAAAATCATAAACAGAAGAAACAAATGAAAACAAGTTTCTTTTCCATCCTTCCAAGTTGGTATTCTCCCAAGAATGATTATTCCATCTTTATTATTTTTATATATACTTAATATTTTTTCCTATTTTCTCCACAACTCTGTGATGTAGGTTGAGCCAAGAGTGAATGACCCAGCTGGTTTTCATGCCTAAGGCAAAACTAAACTCTGTCTTCTAGTTTTTAGACAGATGCCTTAATCATTAGATCAAACTGGGTATGTAAGAAACAGTATCATCTTGTCTGACTCTGAAGCCGTACCTTCTCAGTGGCACAGCATCTAACATGGTTGTAGAACAGTATCTCCCAAGATATTTGAATGGTCCCAACCCTGCTAGCCCAACACAAGGTATTATTTCCTCAAGCATTTAGGTAGATGAGCTCTGCTTTTTTCTTCTTCTTCTGTTAGTGGAGTTTTGTTTATCCTCGGGTATGGGGGTGATACTAGCCCTAACCCTAACATGTTGCATGTTTCTCTGTGTTTTAATCCCTGTGAGCTGCCCACTGACTTGGGTGAAATGGGCAGCTATATAAAACTATATAAATTTCCCACATTCCAGACAGTTCACGCTCTAATGATTTTCTAATCTTATTCTATTTTTTACCACTTAAAGTGAAAATAAGAAATGTATAGCCTATAATTGACAGGAACTTTAGATTTAGCCAGTATAACCATAAATGAAAGATATTGGGAAAATGTGCATCTACAACTTTTTTTTTTGTAACTTCATCTGTTTTGTTGAAATCTGATGTTCCGTTTAACATCAGCAATGTAATTTTCTGGTTTTAATAGAGCAGTCCCTCTTGATCCACGCAGTTGCAAAATTATTACATCCATAAATCAGTCATTGTCGGTTTGTAAGGAGGGTTGACCTGGCAGGCTTTTTAATAAAAAAAATAGTTAAATAAGATGAAATTTGTAAGAGTCCCAGATTATTAAGAAGGTAAACTATGCCCAATTTCATAAAAACTGGTGTCTGTGACATAGTTTCAGGTGACACTACTTAATATGATTAAAATATATTAGCTGCCAACCAGGCCAAAATGAAATATGAGTGCTTATTCTTATAAGGACAAAAAACAGACAGACACATCTTCATTTGTATGCAAGCTCAGATCAGAATTTACTTTAATGGCCTTCTGGAACTTTGTGAAGAAGACAGAACTGCAAGTAAGGGAGAATGAGTACATGTCCTCTTATTACATTATTGCTTTAATTATATTATTTTACTGATGTACTCTGCTAGGACTCATGTAGATTAACAGCATATAAATGATGGAAATAATATATTTATTCTACATAGTTAAAAAGAAAGATTAAGGAATTATAAATGCATGAAGGATAATTGAATTGAAATTATTGTCTTTAATCAAAATGAGTGTCTCTGCAATGATGAAAAGATGGGATGGAGAGAAATGGATAAACTAGGTAACTGGAAAATCAAACGAGAAAGTGGATAAATAAAAAGTTTGCAAAAATTGTTGTCACTTGCTTATATGGAGAATCTGGATGGAATAAGATATTGCACCAAATAGCAAATATATACATCCTTCCCTATACCCTTATCACTGTTCTCAACATTGGATTATGGTATGACTGCAATTTAGGTTATTCAAAGTGAAGGGTGCATCTATTGGTTCCTGTATCCAAAAGTATCAGATTTATACACAAACATGTATACAAATCCAAATCACCTATTGGAAGCAGAGCTCCAGTTTCAGATTGGAACTGAGTTTATTCAGTGCTTCATTTTTCCTTGAGTTAAAAACACCTAGAATTTCTCAGTTTTACACAGTATGATTTATGCTTCAGGCATGCTTTTATTTTTGGATAGAAGCACCATGATTATAATTTAAACTCTGTGAAGGTATTTGACAGCCAGTTTAGTGTAGTAGTTAAGGCATCAGGATAGAAACCAGAAGATGGTGGTGAATGCTAGTCCCATCCTACGCATGAAACCAGTTGGGTGATCTTGGGTTGGTTATAAAGGCAATGACAACAAAAAGGATTTTATCTGCCCCCAAAGAAAAACAAAATCTGAAGCTTATCGTTTCACATTACTGCTCTTACCACTGTGGCTCCTAATGCTCAAAACCACAAACAAAGAGGGCATCTTTAAAGTTGTAACAACTATGTAAAATTTAAAAAAGGAAAAAAAATCAATATAAGGAACAATCCTATTTTCTACTCCACTCTTGAAGGTCCTGCAAACATTGCTCATTAATTATCTGAAGGTTAAGGTTCAGACTTTGCTTATGGTAAAAATACAAGGGGCCACGCCCCATGGTGATTAGCTATGTGGCACTTCTTGAACAAGACCTTTGCCTGATTTCAGGAAAAAAATCCCTCTCCTGTTGCTTCTCATACAGGCTGAAGAAAAAGTACTTTCTGTGACTTGGTTCACACATCCTGCCAAATATTTATTTTAATCATGGCTTGCTTAGTAAAATGGTAAATAGTAAAATGATTCATACAATGTGTACTGTAAAACCAAAGTCTTGCATATACACACACATATATTATACATATACTGTAGTGTATATCTCTGTGTGTGTATAAACACACGCACTGTATGCATGTATTACTATGTGTGAACCTAATTAATGAAAATTCTGAATTTTGAAACTATTTTTATTGTAATAGCTTCCCCTTCTATCAGTATATGGAAAGGATAGCAAAACTGGTATCTCTCTCTCTCTCTCGCGCGCACACACACACACACACACACATTTTAACTAGGGATATTATTAGAGTAATTTAAAATGTCATCATTAAGATATTTGCTCAGGCTTGCAGATGCTGATCCACAGAACAATTACTTGTGAATTTTGGTGCCCTCTACTGGCTTGGTTATTTGTCAGTCCAGAAGACATCCTAATGGGAGCAGCATGTGAAGAGTGTAAACATTTGCCACGATGCATATATATCCTGAAAGAGATTGGCAGGAGATTATGATGCTGAAGCTTGATAATTAGAGAGCAAAACATAGGGATAGAACTTCAAGAAGCTTCCATATGATCATCCATTCCTACCATATAGAAATCCGGCTAGAGAATTTTCAGGCCTATCAAATAATCACCTAGTAATACCACAATGGCAGTTTGTGTCTATTGCAAAGGCAAAGGAAAGGATAGCTCATATTTTGCCTCCATTTTTTTTATTTAGGTAACAGCCCTAAGAACTGTTGAGCACTTAATACAATTCCTTCAGCCAATTAATTGAACTTCAAAATAAACTGAGCTTGGTTCAAATTCACATACTATCATACCCAATTATCTGATGGAACAGAGCTGGAAAAGAACTATAGCCTCTCTACTACCCCTTTTATCTTATTATATTGTTTCCGGAAGATCCCCAAATATATTTCATTGGGAAGACTTGGCATGTTATCTTTGCTCACTGATTTATTCCATTTAAAATTCCAATTGCCTTTGCCAAGGCATTTTGCAACTTTCTTCTTTTTGCACTTCTCAAGGCCATAATAAAACTCCCTTAACTTGCCATTTGTGCCCTTGTAGTATGGAAGAAATCTAAATAATTGCAAAAACACTTATACGCTGCAGATTTTTATTTGGTCTCACAGCAAAATTTCATTTTTTTTACTGTCTTCTGGACAGATTATGCGGCCAACCTGATAAATGAAAAGAATTTCAGATCCTCTCATCTGTACTTGAGAAAAAAAGAAGGTTCAAATCTAGAGAGCCAAGCAGTGAAGGCCTCTACCTATCCCAGCTGAAGGGGATCAATTATAGGGTTTGACTGATGTAAGTTTAAATAATGGCTAATATCTATGAACATTTATTTCTCATACCTAGGACATTCAAAAGTTGTTGGATGTTGTTTAAATCAAATAGAAGTGAATTAAATGTCTCTTTTGATTAATACTGCAGTTGACCTAAAGTCTTCCTTCAGAACAAAACATTTGTCCAGAAAACCTATTATCTTTCTAGAATGGTCTCAGGCAGGTTCCTAAGCTCTCTGTTGATTGATGTCTACTGTACATTCCATCACCTGTATTATCTCTTATTTTGTTCTTCTTCCATTTATTCAACTATTAAAAAGAAAAGATTTAAGAAAGATTGTATAGTAGTTTCTTCTTCCTCTCCTAACATAACTTGTTTCTCAGTTTTTAAAAGTTAAACACTGCCTCACAACTCCCTTACAAGCTTACTATTTATTGCTAAGACAATATCTAATTTAAAAAATATTTTCCCAAATATTTAATATTTTTCTTTTTTCTACAATGATATGGAATCGTTTCCCATGTTTTGTCTATGCCCCTGAATTCCCCAGTAAGATTATACCGCATGCTGCTTTTCCCTCACCATTCTTTCCCAAGCAGGAAAAAAATGCTGCTTCAGGAACCAAAACTAATAACAACAACCATTAGTCAGACTAACTTAGGTATCCTCCAGGTGTCTTGGCTTTAACTCCCAAAATTCCCATATAGTATGGCTCCCACTGATAATTCTAATCAAAGTCACAAATTTGAAAGACTTCATCAGTCTTTTTTATACCCTTAGTCCTCCCGTCACCTTCAAACTTAAATCCCATTGCATAATTCCTTGATACTTTGGAATGGAAAACATAAGCATTATAATATAAATCTTGAAACTGGCTATCACAGTTAAAAAAAAAAAGCAAAGAAAATTTCCACTGCAGCTCTCAATCTGCAAAATAATATTCAATGTGGATTTTGATTGGAAAAAATCAACTACCTCTATTTCAAGGGGAACAAAAACATCTTATACTATATAACTACAAATTTATTTATTTTTAGAGAAACACCTGTATGCTAATTCAATATTGATAGAGGTGGCTGACAACTAATACCATGATAAGAACTGGTTCTAAATGAGGAGGAAGGAAGCAGGCTAACTGAGAATGATTAAAATGATTAATAGACAAGCTTCTACTAAGTAACTATCATGTATTAACTTTTGCATCAAAAACTTGCAGTACTGTTAACACAAAAAAGCACTTTGGAAACAGGAACAAAAAAAATTTATTAACAAGAATTAACTATCACAGTGTCCTTGGGTCTAAGATTCAAGACTGATGTTGAAAGAATACATTTAAACATTAAGGCAGAAAAAACCAAATATATTTTCATCATACAGGTTTCTTTTTTTTAAATGTTAGCTAAATTGCTTTTTAAAATATATTTTCAAAAATAGGTCCTGGTACTTTCCAAGGAGGAATTTACATATGCACCAAAAAAAAAAAAAAAAAAAAAAAAAGGCAGATAGATCCAGGATGTTTTCTGAAAACCTCAGCAAAGGTTAGTTCAATACCAATCAATTTCCTCTTGCCCAAATGATTACAAGGTTGCCATTTTCTACTATGGTTCTGTAAGCAAATCAAGTACATTCACAGTTTATGAGGATTACAAGAGGTGAATGGAAGCCATGCAGCCCGAATAGGGAAATGTAAGCTGCAACGGGCAAGCAAGAAAAAGATGTCTGCGAGGCATCATTTAGAGCAGTTTTTTCAACCTTGGCAACTGTAAACATTGTGGATTTCAATACAGAGAATTACCCCTGCTGGATTGCTGGCTGGGAACTCTGGGAGCTAAAATCCACACAGTTTAGGTTGCCAAGGCTGAGAAAGTGATTTAGAGTCCTAAAGAAGAGATAGTGCTGTACAAGGAACAATATATATTTTCTGCCTTCTAACAATGAACCAGAGACTGTTTTGGCATAAAGTGTCTAACTCTGAAGGCTATTGTAGGGCATTAACTATCCAAATGTATAATCTTGCACATATAAAATTGTATTTTATTTCAAATTGTAAATTTATTTTAAAATTAAAAAAAAAACACAGCCAAGGAAAACACATTCATATAACTCAAGTTTACAAACCAGTTAAACAGAACAGAAGCAGGGATAGGTACACTGAATGAGAAACAAACATAGGGATGTGCTGAATAGATTTAACTTGACGCTTAAAAACTGTCACATTTAGAAAGGAATAAAGTAGAACTGCTCCTCTGTCATTGATCACATATATTTTCCAAAGATACACCGGGAAAAAAGGGGGGACTGCAAAGATATCTGATTTTGCTGCTACCCTTCTGATGGACATCTTGCCTCAGATATAATACTGATATGGCCTGACCTAGCAGATGTATCTGCACCCCTGTGCATCATTCATTACCAAGGGAAAAGAGAGGAGAGATTCCACAAAGGAGCTGTCTTCTGTCTTCCACAGGGTCAGCTCTGGAACTCTACTGAAATCAGCAAGATGCAGAATTCTCTAAATGTTGCTTCTTTCTTTGGATTTTTCATTTCTGCCATCCTAGATAGAAATGAGAGGGGGGGAAAAGAGCATAACTCTTTCATTAATATGGCTTTGGAGCTGATAGTATGAAGCCCCTTACCCACTGCACTTCTCTGCAGAGAAATAACTCTTTCGTGAAGCGATATCTTACCTACTCCGACACTTTTCCCAAGAAGAAACTGCAAATCTTTCTGTCAAAAGAGGTGCTGAGTTAGGAGCACAGGCAAGCATTGACTCCCTGCCACTTCAGCCACATGCCTGTTCCCTTTCAAACAAGTGTGTGGGTTGTATGAAGTTGGCTGTGAGAGCAGACAGTTAAGTTGCTCCCAATAGGAGCTGCTTCAAAGCATTGGTGATGCTTTGAAATGGCTTTTGATTAATTAATTCCTGTGAAAGGAGGAAGGTTAGTCTCAGCACCATGATATCATCCAGTTTACAGTAAAAGATACGCAAAGGGCTCCTATTCTCTAATCTAAACAATCGTGTAAGTCATAGCTTATTGTTGCCAAGATTCAAATTCTTGATCATATCCCAAGTATTTCCCCTTTATGAAACAGCATCCTTTTTATTGGCCACTACACACAAGCACATATATTTTGTTTTACCACTGTGTACAACCAGAGAGCTCCTTACAAGTAATATTCCTGCAGAACAATTTAACTTAGCATTCTTTGTGACATTCTACCTGCCTACATGGAAGGAGGGAGTTTTAAGAAACATTCTGTTGGGAAACGCCCAGCCTCAGTCTGAAACGGTGCAGCCCAGTCACAAATTGTGAGTTTAGTCGGTATTTATCTAGAGAATAGTCAGAAGTTAACAATTGTTAATACAAATATATTATCATAAGTTCTAAACGTTACTAACTTTTACTACCTGTCAATTCAATATGAAATCAATTAAAAAACCAATTAATTAATTTACAGTAACTGGGTAACTAATCATAAAAAATATTAAGCCAAGAAACCAAAAATAATAGTTATTCCCATTTTCTATAAAAGGTTTTAGGAATTTTCTCAAATGGTGCTGCCCTCCACCAATAAAGAAATGGGGTTTCTGTAGAATTATACAGTGTTCCCCATATTTTAAAAAGGGGAATGCTTTACCTTCACACATTTTGGAGCAATATGTTTTAACTGTTAATGTTGTGCTGATGTAGCAATAGGGCCTCAAATGTTTCAGATAAAAAATAACACACTAAATAAAGATAAAATACAAAAAGTGAAGCTTTTGCCAGATCAATTAAATAGTGATACATTCATTTATACATTGCACAAAAAAGTTTGTTCAGATTTACTGTGAGATAAGATTTACTTATCTCTCAAATAGTGAAGTTGCAATCAAAAAGATGGATTTTAAAATACATTTTTAGTTTAGTCAAACAGGATTTAGACATCAAGCTTGATTTTTAACTTCTAAGTTTATTTGTGAAAGTCTTCATAGCTGTTAACATGAAACCTATTTACAATCTGTATTAAAAACTAGAGCTTGCAACATATCAATCTGGTGGAGAGATCGGCACTCTCATTACTAAAGGACATTCTTCCAGCAGAAGCAGATACAATAGTGAACTAGGAAGAGACAGGGGGGAAATAACAGACCTCAGGAGGGGGTGGCTTGATAGTGACTGGCTGGGAGGCTCTTCGGGGAGGTGAAGGTTTGGGCTGCACTTGCTGCTGAACTGTGTTGTAGTAGGTGACCCCTCCATACACCTGAGACTGAGCCTGCAAATCCAAAAGGAAAGAAAGTAGAAGTATTGGTTTGTTCCAAAATGTTATACATGTATATTTAACGCACTGAAATTCAAAACACAGACCTGTTAGTTCACTTAGAAACTCACTGAATTAAAAAGTCAATAATATGAAGTAAATTATGTAATTATAAAATATAAACATTATATATTAAAAAAACCTTTTGAACTGCCTACTGAAATACAAAGATTTTATTAAAATAGGAAGATTTTCTTAAGAATACAGTATATTCTAAGAAACAATACATTTCATTCTTTAGTAGCCACCAGAGTTGTATTATTTCCTTCTTGCATTACTGTAATCCACCAAATTTAACTGCTGTTTGTCTCTATACAATGAATGTTTATGTTATCTATTTTCTGGTTAAGTCCAAAGGCAAATGAATTAGATATGTCACTGAGATAGTAACATGGTCTACTTTTCAGTTCAGATGGAAAATTGGTGCATTTAATAATTAATTCAGAACTATCAATTCTACATCAAGTAATATTGCTTAAAATTAAGAAAGCTATCAAATTTTCATTAGTATAACCATAACTTCGCAGGGGATTGTCTTGAGTCAGTGCTGACTCCTGATGACTACCTAGACCAGGGGTCTGCAACCTTAAACACTCAAAGAGCTATTTGGACCTGTTTCCCACAGAAAAAGAAAAACACCCGGGAGCCACAAAACCTGGGTGGGTATGGTCAACTCCACATCACTCACTCCCATTCAGTCACATGACTCACTCTTTCCCTCCCCTTTCCTCCTTCTTTCTACCTTTCTATTTTTCTCTTTCCCTCCCTCTCTATCTTTATCTCTTTCCCTCCCTCTTTCTCAGTCCTTTCCTCTCTCTTTTTCTGTCTCTTTCCCTCCCCCTCTCCCTCCCTTTTCTCTATCTTTCTCTTTCCCTCCCTCTTTCCCTTTCTCTATCTCTTTCCCCTCCTCTCATATCTCTCTCCCTCCCCCTTCTTTTGTGTGTGTGTACGCGCGCGCGTGTGTGTGTTCCCTCTTGAACTATGTCCAACAGGCAAGGCTGGGGTTTGTTTGTTTTTTTGGCTGATGTTCGTTTTTTTCTTTGGGTGCTTTTTACCATATGATTTAAATCAAGAGTCATTTCAGGTTCCCAGATAAATGAAGCTTTTTTGTCCCCCCCCCCCCCGCTGCAGCTCCCTGTCAACTGGTTGGCCCCACCCCTTGCCCTCCCGGTCACTCCTCACCTGGCCTGAAAAGGTAAGAGGAACAGCAGGGGATGGAGACTTACTCCATATTCAAAGAGCCACTGTACTTGCCTCTTATCTCAAGGCGCTGCAAGAGCACAAATTTAATTTACCCTCTCTGAACTTCACAATGGGGGAGACGGCCTTCTCCTCCTCCTGGAACCAATTACAATGCGGAGCTCTCCACCTTGAGACACTGGCCCAGCCTGGCTGCGGCCGATGCTCCATTGTAATGTACTCCAGGAGGAGGAGGAGGAGGAGGAGGAGGAGGAGGAGGAGGAGACCATCTCCCCCATTGTGAAGCATGCTAAATCTAACTGCTGCGCAAAGCGCTGTGAGAGCACAAATTTAATTTAGCCTGCCCACTGGTCTCGTAGCACCTTGCACAGCAGTTAGATTTAGCACACTTCACAATGGGGGAGATGGTGTCCCCTGCTACACCTGGAGCCCATTATGATGCGGAGCATCGGCTGCAGCTGGGCTGGGCCAGTGTCTTGGGATGGTGAGTAAGTCGTGCGTCTCCCCGGGTGACGAAGGTGTGCGCAGCACCAATAAGCCCCAGAAGCAGCGCCTGTGAGATGTGAGGCAAGTTACAGGAGCTCTTTGCTCCCACTCTGGAATATGGAGCAAGTCTCCATCCCCTGCCATTCTCTTACCTTTTTAGGCCAGGCAAGGAGTGACTGGGAGGTGAGGGCGAGGGGCAGGGCCAGCCAGTGGTGGGTTCAGCTGACAGGGAGCCACAGCAGGGGGGTGAAAAAGTAGTGTGCAGCTCCAGAGCCGCAGGTTGCTGACCCTTGACCTAGATCAATCCCTACCGTTCTCTTGGCAAGAACTTTGAGAGTGGTTTGTCACTGCCTTCTTCTTAGAATTGAGGAGGAGTGATTGGGCCAAGGTCATTCAGATGGCTTCACTGTCTCCCAGTTTGTAAAGAGGACTTTAACAACTATAACCTGCTTGTTCTCATGTTCCCCATATACAACATATATGTTTCTGTTAGTGATCATCATTAAATTATATCTCTAAAAAGCAAAATTAATCTGCACCACTAGAGACCTCTTGGGGATAGGTAATTGTACAAGTCTGATTAATTGATAAATGAATAATCACTCATTTTGAAATTATGTATTAATGTATGTACTATTACCATTTTTCACTAAATTTCAGCAATTTTTAATTTGTTTATTAAACATTTTCATATAATAAAAAACAAATGGAAAGAAGAAAAACAAAGTCAAAGAAAAGAAAAAGAAAGCTATAGTGAAGAAATATATAAACAACTTTCAACCATCTTTTCAACAGATTAATTATAATCATATTGTCCCTCTTAAACATTTTACAAATCCTCTCAGCCCTTCTTTAATCTGCATTTTTCTTAATTTTCAAATCCATAAATCATCAATTCACGTGTTTTCTTCTTTCAGCAAAATGTCCCCAAAATGGCCAGCATTTAAAAGCAAAATATAGACTTACTTGAGTGTTAGGATACAGGTGGGGAGGTGGGGGAGGTGGAAGTGCTCCTGGAGGGTAGGGGTAACTGGGACTGCCAAAATTCATTACTCCAGGAGGGGGAAAGTAGGTTGGCGCTAACAACTGTTGTGGTGGTGGTGGTGGTGGTGGCGGCTGCTGCCCAGGAGGCATGGAGACAGGAGGAGGATATAATCCAGCATTAGCCAGAGGTGCAGGTGTCTGATGTGGATGCAATCCTGGCAAAGACAGATAACGTAGTCAAACAATTCTGAAACCAAAATGCTATCAGGAAGCAAAGATGGAATAGATAACATTTTAATGTATCTGCTCACTTAAAAGAATAATTGGTCCATCTGGCTGCTAAGAAGAAAAAGTCACTGGAACATACGTCTACAATATGCCACCATGTATCCCTGTTCTTTGCTTGCAAAGATTGGTTTTCAACGGTTAATCTACTTGATTAACAGAAGGATCAAATATCTCTCCCCCTCAATCTGCATACATTTTAAAATTCTTTCTTCTCGTGCAATTATTTACGTCATTAGATTTAGAGAATGCTTGACTACAAAACATATCTGGGCAAGGAACAAAATAAAAGCACAATAAATTACAATAACCAAGACAGTATGAAGAGTCAATACAGAATATGTACAAAAAAAAAAAACATCCAAAAGAACACCCCATTCCATCTTAATCCAAAACAGCAAGATTGTGAAAGTTTTCAGGAATGTCGTTAGGGTGGGACCCACATGGCTCTCAGAGGGATTTCAACCCAGGAGGCAAGATATGTTTAATCAAAGGAATCTGGTGTGTGCCAACCCTGCCACTTCATTACATTTTAAGAAGGTATTCAAGAAAAGAGAAAAATAAAGTTTAAAAAATAATCAGGTAGACATAGTAAAAGACAGCATCTTTCCTTGCCAGTGGTAGGACCTGAAGTAAGGATAGGTTCTCCTCTCTCTAAAACTGAAAGGTAAAAATGTAAACTATGCATCAAATATATGAGAAACCGTGAGAAATGATTGTTCTCCTTTTCCAAAAGATCAAATGTTTTACAAAAAACAAAGCCCTTTACCTTATGGTCCCCATAAATCCAATCTCAAGTTACAAGTTTCATTTTCCTTCAATTAAAATCACCCCAAGCTTGCAAAACTCATACTGGATTTTATTGCTTAGAGAGAACATTTTAAAAAATCCTACACACACAGACACACATGCTTTTGTTTGCCTGACATATCTGAGTTCCCAAAACTCAGTTTTGGAGTTTTATCCTTTTAGATACTTATAGAAGCTTTTGCAATATAGCAAAATGGTGCAATGGAATCAAAAGCTTTCTTATGGCACTTACAATGTATAAATAAGTAAAGCTTTGTCATTCCAAACAGTGAAGGAAGAAAGTGCATCTACTTTCCATCTTCCTCAACTTCCTTCCAGAATTCACATATATTAATATAGTTAATATTTTCTTTAATGCAGAAGAGCAACCATATACTAGAAACGATAAACTATCTCACTTTGTTATTGTTTTTTTTTATTTAAAAAAACTTTATTGAATATACACACTTTAAAAAATACACAAAAACTATTTACATACATAATTCCATCTATTACAGTGCAATTTCGGCAGTACCTATATATATATATCACTCGTGTTTATATTGTGTTACTAACACAACTAATACTGTTTTTATACTATTCTAACGCTATATCTTCCTTGTTCCTTTACATATTCTTTTATCCATTATCCAAATATATATCACATAATATATACATTCGTTATGTCCAACAATATACTTTCCTTACTCATTTACAATTTATTTTATGTATCCATTCGTACCACACCTTATAATACTCTGAGACTTTCTTCTCTTTTAGTTCCAGAGTTAGTCTGTCCATTTCTGTACAGTCTGTAATTTTCTGAAATACCAAACCCTCTGTTGGTATCTCATCCCATTTCCAGCACTGTGCCACAGCGATTCTTGCTGCTGTAATTATGTGTAGCATTAAATACCTATCTTCCTTTTTATAATCCTTCTTAATAATTCCCAAAAGAAATATTTCAGGCTCCGTTTCTATTTGATCATTTATGATATCTTGTATCCCAATGCCTTATCTTATTCCAATAATTTTTAATTTTTGGGCATAGCCACCACATATGGAAGAAGGTACCTTGCACTTTCTGGCATTTCCAACAATTTGGGGTTAAATTAGGATATATTTTTGCGAGTCTTGAGAGGGAAAGATACCATCTGTAGCACATTATATACCGGTTTTCTTGGTATAATACCGATTTTGTTATTTTGTAATTCATCCTCCATGTTTTTTCCCAATCTTCCAATTCTATGCTGTGTCCGATGTTTCTGGCCCACGCTATCATTGGTCCCCTCATAATTTCCTCTGCTAGATTATATTGAAATAAATAATTATATATTTTTGAGATCAATCATTCCTCTGTATCTACCAATAGTTTATCTAATTGATTTAATCCTGTCTCGATCCCAAATTCCTCACAATCTCTGATATATCTAGATTTTATTTGTAAGTATGGCCACCAATCTATATTTAATCCCTGGTCTTTTAGTTCCTTACTTGTTTTTATTCTTCCTTGGGCATCCAAAATTTCATAGTATCTAGCCATTTTTTTTATATCTATTGTGTTGGGACAGATCATTGCCTCCATCGTCGATAGCTATCTCGGAATTTTCCTATAATGTTTATCTTTAATTCCCCCCCAAATTTGACTTAGAGAATTCATCAGCATATGCCTATGAAAAAATGCATGCTCTTTTTTTTTCGTGGCCCATGCATGCCATCCTCTCTGCAAGTCATGGCCTTCTTGCGTTAAAATCCTTTTATTTTGTAAGTTTACCCAATCTTTGATCCATACTAAACTCACCGCCTCGTAGTAAGTTTCCCATGCTGGGAGCCCAAAGCATTCTCTACTTTTATGTTCCTGTAATGTACTTAATTTTATTCTTGGCCTTTTGCCTGACCAAATAAATTTTGTAGTTATCTTATTTAGGTCTGCAAATACTTTTTTTCCTAATTTAACTAGGATTGTTTGGAATAAATAGAGTAATTTTGGAAGGATATTTGTTTTAATCGCTGCAATTCTTCCTAGGAGGGATAGCTGAAGTTTTCCCCATTTCTCTTTTTTAATCTGTTGGGTCAGTTTTATATAATTGTCCTCCTTTATTGAAGAGTATCTTGCCATAAGATGCCTAAATATTTGATTTTTCTAGTCGTCTGCCATTCCAATTTGGCTTCTAAATCCTTCTTCTGTTCCTCTCTCATATTTTTAGTTAATATTTTGGTTTTATCTTTATTAATTATGAGACCCGCTACTTCTCCGAATTGCTCTATTTTTTTAGTTTTATTCCCGTTTCTAATGGCTCTTCTATAAAAATTACCAGGTTGTCCGCAAACACCTGGACTTTGTATTCTTCCTGCCTTATTTTTGAGTCCTTTAATCTCTGAATTAGATCTTACTTTTGTTAACAATATTTCTAAGGTTAATATAAAAAGTAGAGGTTATAGCGGGCATTCCTGTCTTCACTTTGTTATTGTTAACAGCAAACAATGTATTTGTTGAAATGTATCTCAAGAGATACAAGTGATGCACTGCAGGAATTTGAGGATATTTCTAACAAGCTGGTAAAACTAAAGTATAAAGGAAATGTTAGAGAAAAATAAAGGCGGGAAGAGGAGCTATGAAAAATCAGTCCCTACCTGGATGTGAAAGATGCATTTCTGGTTGAACAATCACCCCTTGAGGAGGAAGTGGAGTAGGATTTTCACCATGTGTATAAATTGGACCTTGGAATTGTACTGTAAGGACAAATCATTAGACGTTATCTTTCTAACATCGATAGAAGTAATTTTTTTTAATCTAAATAAAAAGAAGCCTCAGTTGCAATCAGGCAGAGTAACAATAAGATATAATTTCCAAACTGTTCAGAACATCAGTAACTAGAGCAGCAAACTGGGTTTAAGACAACAATGGATCAATTTCTCAGGGCTATTGTAAATTAAAGGTAGTCCTCAGGTTACGATGGCATTTGGGATCAAAATTTCCATCATTAAGCAATGCAGTCGTATGATATAGCATTGGTAATCCCATCCATATTTGCTATTGTTAAGTGAGGATTGTTAAGCAAGGAATACTGGGAAGAGATGGGAATCCAGAGAAGCAGGCCACCAAGCAAAAGCCATGTAGTATGAGTAGGCAAGTGGGTGTCATGAGTGGGCACTATGGATACAGGCAAGTGAAAGAGTGCCATAGGTGGGGTGCTCCTGCGTGCAGGCAATTGCTATGGAATGCAGGCAGTGGGTACTGTGGATGGGCACTTTTGGAGCACAGGTGGCCAAAAAAAGGCAGCAGAAGTGAGAGTAACTTGTGGGAATGACTTGTGATCTCCTGCTGTCTTCCCTATTCACTATGCTTATGGAAAGCCAATATGGAAGGTTGCAAATGATTATCACGTGATTGTGGAACACAAAATTTAATTGCAGCTCAGTTTACAAAGCAACCAAATTGCATTCACGTAACTGCAAATATGAAGATGGATTGTGAGTATATCTCATTCAACACTATCCTAACTGAATAGTTGCTGATCAAGTGGTCATAACCCAAGGACTACCTGTAACTCAAACAGAATAGCACCATACATTCTATCAAATGTGTCAAATGTGTCAAATTAAAGGCAGGATGCAGATGAAATAGATAAAAATGATAACATTCTAAGTTTTAGAAATACGTAAGTTTCTAACAAAGAGCAGGTTTCCAGAAATCCTTTTTCTAGCTTACAAGAGGTTTAGAAAGAGTAATAATTCAGTATCTCATTGAGTTTTTTCACTTTCCCCTAATACACATGAATTTTACTTCTCTGAACATAAAGATTAAGAAAATGATATGTACACTACAATACTGCAAAACCCAATCCAAAACAATTATAAAAATATTTTTAATGAAAAGTTTGCACTCACGTGCATCATAGTAATGCCCTTCCATTATACTTATATGGACTGGTGGAGCAGGTTCTGGGACAGGCCTCTGACGCTGTGATGAGTAGCGCTTTGCACGCCCACCTTGAACCGCCTGAAAAAAAGCAAAGCAATGTCTAATTTCTTAAAAGATTGCCAGAGTGAAATCTTGTCCTGTATGACAACCTTCATCAGCCATAAAGTATCTTCTTCTTAAAGTTTCCTCTAATGTTTTATATCCTTAAAAATGGATAATTCTAAGAGATGAACCTCATATACTTCTTTTTTCAATTCCTAGTTTTCCTGTTCTTAGAGGTTCAAAGTGGCAAAATGGAGAGACATGAAGCCTGTGTCAAACTTTGCCCATGAATGATTAGCTGGGTTGTTGTTGTTTTTTACAATACATTCATGTTACATTAATACATCAGATACATTAATATCTATATGAAGCCGCTGGGTGAGATCATCCGTGGTTTTGGGGTGAGTTTCCATCAGTACGCTGACGACACCCAGCTGCTTATTTCCACCCCAAACCACCCCAATGAGGCTGTTGAAGTGATGGGCCGGTGCCTGGA